>JAXDDW010000009.1:10930000-11070000 GCA_034670385.1 Hoplostethus mediterraneus | reverse complement strand
GATGCAAAAAAATGTCAAAGAAAGACAGATGGAAAGAGGAAAGAGAGAGAGAGAGAGAGAGGGCGGAGATGCTGGTCCAAAGGTAGATTAAGATAGAAATTGTGAGAGAAAGTATGAGGGGTTGGTGGTCAAAGAATAAGGAAGAGAGATGCACCAGTCAGTCTCCTTTCAATGTTGAGAATAACCTCCTTCTGTTTTGCCCCATCAGCTGGAATGGATGGAAAGAGGAGACAAGCAAAGAGACAGAGAGAGAGAGAGAGAGAGAGAGAGAGAGAGAGAGAGAGAGAGAGAGAGAGAGAGAGAGAGAGAGAGAGAGAGAGAGAGAGAGAGAGAGAGAGAGAGAGAGAGAGAGAGAGAGAGAGAGAGAGAGAGAGAGAGACCCCCGACCCCCAGCTCTCGCAACTGTGTAAACATTTCCAAAAACACAAACGCATCCAAACCTCCGGCCGCATTCAAATTCAAACGCCTTTTCCTTCTTTCACCTCCAGTCGTTCTTTCCCCTCCTGTCGCTCCCCGTCGCTCGGCGGTCCGGGGGCGAGAAGGTGTGGCGTTCAATTATCCCCCCTCTCGCTACAGGACGTGCGCGACGACCTTGGCCACCCCGGCTTAACTTTAAATGAATAACAGAAGAGGCTTTTTATTGAAAGTGAAACAAGTACAGCGCGTGACAGGCAATTACTCTCGGTGATGTCAGTCTGTCAAGGTGGGGGGGGGGGTCACTCCCCGACGCCATTGTTTGTTTTTTTGCGCCGCCTTTTGATAGACGTTTCTTTAGGGTTTCGAGGGGGCGGCCCGGTATCACTGGCAGTTTGCGGCTGCGCTCGGACAGAAACTCAATATGGGCCAATATGGGTATGAAAGCACTTTGAGAGAGAGAGAGAGAGAGAGAGAGAGAGAGAAGGAAGGGACGCGATGTGAGGGCGAGGGAGTGAGACGACTCCTTTAGAAGTGACAGAGATGGAGAGAGGGGTAAAAAAAAAATAATAATAATCTTGAATGAATGAATAATGTTCTTTGTTCTGGGGGTTGTTGCAGCGAAATACAGACATATTTTATTCATACCAACGCCTTTTAATTTCTATTCTGCATAGCGCCATTACGCCACGGTTTAGCCCCGGCCCCCCCGAGTCCTCGGAGACCGACCGACCGACTGACAACGGCAGTGATGAAATCTTGAGTGACAGCGAAACACCACGGATGATTTCAAAAGACCCTGCAACATTTAGGGAGAGAAAGAGAAAGCCCTCTCTTGTGTTTATAAATATGAATGCTTTTTTTTTTTTTTTGAGAAGCATGAGCAGCAGCGGCCTTTTTGAATTTCCGTCAATATAACTGCATCCCTTTTCCCCCCCCATTGGGTTTTCTGCTCATCTTTTCCATAAAAGGCAGAGAGAGAATTAGCAAAAAAAAAATGGGAAGCGCTTTTTTCTTTTTTCTTCCCCCCAGGGCCCCAATTAAAACTTCCTTTGGCAAAGTGGCAGTTTTTATCCCTCACTTTCCCGATGTTTTTTTTTTTTTTTTTTTTTCTGCCACGTGTCCTAACAAACTGCAGGGAAGAGGCGGCGAAAGCCAGACTATTAGAAAATAAGAGCCTTTGCGAGAGGGGAGGGGAGGGGAGGGGAGGGGACGAGATAGGCAGGAAGAAGGGAAGAGCAAGAAAGCTATTAGTCACGCATTAGTCAGAAATTACTGAATCATTTCAAATGTTAAAACTCCATATCTGGTATTCAGAGTCATTATTCTACGGTCGGCTTGAACCCGGGGGATTGAGTGGATTTTGCTTATGCAGAGCAAGAAAGACAACCAGTGAATGGAGGGGGGGGGGGGGGGGGGGGTTGGTCATAGTGTTTGGAGGGAAAAAGTCAAGAGGTCTTTTAGGTTGAACTACGACGGATGGGTGAGCGGCGGCTGTGTGGAAAGCAGAAGCGATTACCGGCTTTACTTACACGCACGCACACACACACACGTCTGACAGTTTGACACATTTCAAATACAGTAAGGAGTTTGATCCAGTGGAGCCGCTCACCCGCCAAAATCTGACGGAGACCAGACGCCCGCTGTGTTCGTATTCACCGCGGCGCTCCAGATCAGATCCAACTGGAATTGCATTGATTGATTTAGTGTGTGTGTGTGTGTGTGTGTGTGTGTGTGTCTCTGTGTGTGTTTTGGCAGCACATTTCCAAGTATCAACATGACTTGCCCTTCAACGTGTTGCTGCCTCCCCCCCCCCCCCCCCCCTAGATGAGAAGCAGTCAGAGATGCGATGATCGGCCCGGCTCCTCGCTGTCAAGAGTTGTCTTTACATGTTTTTGCGAGGCTAAAGGAGGCTGCACTTCATCGCCGGGTAAATGCATTTCCTTCCTCGTGTTCGGCGTGTTTTTTGTTTTTTTTTCTTCCCCTCTCCCGAAGCCCCGAAAAGTTTCCAACCGGACCAGAAAATCAGATTCAATTATCGAGCACAAAGCCTGCAGTATTCAATGACGGATGGAAATAAGAAATATGATTTTTCACTAAAGAGAGGAGTACAAGATGATGGAATAGGATCATGAGCTATTTAAAAAAAGAAAAGATCTACTGATTGCCTTCTATCTATCTCCCCTATCCTATTTCTTCTTTGTGTAATTTGCGGCAGCCCCGAAGATCTGAGGGAATAAAAATAGGCTCCAACTCGTGGTTACGGCTAAATAACAGTCTGTGTTGGTGATGAACTCCGTGAGGCTCCGCGTCTGTTAAAATTAGTTTGGAATTGGGGAAAAAAACAACAACCTTTATCCTAGTAAATTGTATATTTGGGTGGAAAGGCCTTGAAAATGTTGGAATGCTATTCATAGGTGGTTCTAATCATGTTTTTCATTAGAAATCAATCTAGTGGGGGAAAAATAAACTAATGAAAAAGAAAATGAAGGAAGCTACACAAACAAATGAGAAAGAAAGAGAAATGGTACTGAGGTTCAGAGCTCTCTCTAAAAACACTATTGCTTGTTGGCCGTAACAACCTTTTCTCGATTCATGCTTCGAGGACTCTCTCACACCCTCGTCGCACTCATCAGCGCCACATCATCAGCGCACCGCTGCTGCAATTGGTCGAGGACGCCGTGAGCCGGAGGATGACGAATTCCTCACACGTAATCCATCAGGAAAGCGTGTCGTTTCAGAACCGGGGCGAGGAAGCAAAGCGAAACGTACGTCGTAGCCGAACTTCCTTGTATCTCCAACGGCTCCCCTCCGCCCCCCCCCGCCGCCGGCATGTAGCCACTCCCACGAGTTGAGACTGACACATTAACGACATTGATCCACAGCTATTTCATTCCGGCGCAGATAAGGGGGACCCCACCATCGCTCCACACAAATGAACTCAGGAGCCATATCTCACACTGGTACATGACATGTTATGAAATATAGAGGCAGCCATGCGAGCTGGGGCTAGGGCTGCCGCTATGTGTGTGTGTGTGTGTGTGTGTGTGTGTGTGTGTGTGTGTGTGTAGGGAATGTGACAGCGGGGAATCAGATAGCACTGAATGCTTCCCAGACTGGATTTAGAGTCTGTCTGATATAAGTGGGGAATGGGGGAGATTGTCTCAGATATTTATTAACTGCAGCACCGGGTGGGAAGCAGCGGTGACACCCAACCCCCCCCCCCCCACACCCCACCCAAAACTTTTGTGCTTTTCTGTCTCCGCGACTCCAAACTCATGTTGGATGGACTTCTTCTTCCGTAGATCTCGATGAGACCGCAAACTAAAAGACAGCGCTTCGTGTGTGTGTGTGTGTGTGTGTAATCTCTGCGGTATCCAATCTTCCTCCCCCCTCCGTCCCTTTGCAAAAAACATGCAATCTCATTTCCACGGGTTTCGTTTCCGGGCTCGCCTTCAACATTATCCTCAGAAGTCCATGTCCCTTAAAAGCCACTGATTTGCAAGCTGTCAGCGGGTAATTACAGACGTCAGAGCAAAACATGCTATCAAGTCAACACACACACACACACACACACACACACACACACGCATACACACACACTCTACACGCCACCCCTTCTGAGTGTTCTGCACAGGGCATTTCGGGAGATAAGGCCTCTGAATCCTGTCACTTTAGATTAATCCACGTCACTCTGCCGCCTACTAGAGTGCACCTAGTGGAGAAGAGAAGACTCTAGACGGGTTGGGGGTGAAGAAGATGAAGGAAAAAGGAACGGTGCGATTTGTTTGTGATGATGCGCAAAAGATGCTGCACAGAGGATAGAGGAGGAAGAAAAAGGTACCGCTGACTTATTTGTGCATGACTGTGTGTGTGTGTGTGTTGTGTCAGTCTCCGAGGGTTTACGTCCCAACAAGTCTTCGTCTGTAGTCCAACTGAGGTGAAAGCCCGCAATGGACGGGCAGCCAAGGGGGGGAGGGGGGAGAGAGAGAGAGAGAGAGAGAGAGAGAGAGAGAGAGAGAGAGAGAGAGAGAGAGAGAGTCTGATTAGCAACTGCGAGGCCAAGCCCTCGGCGGGATCTTTCCTCCCCCCCCAAGACCTTTTCCATGTCTCCGTCCTCTCAAGACAGCAGAGGAGAAAAGCCTTCTAATAATAAACACGGCGCTCTTAAGCAACGGGCATCTATGCATCCCTTTCCAGATCCCTCCGAAACACGTTCGTTTTCTACACCCCATCTCCTTGTTTACGAAGGAAATTGCCTCCAAGACTTCCCGTGGCCCTGTGTGTGTGTGTGTGTGTGTGTGTGTGTTAGCGTCGAGGCGGAGGCACGCGAACACATACGATGCGAGGAGCAACGCGTTAGCACATTTGCATGGAGACAAGCTGATCTGTTGTTCAACCTTCCTCGTCGCCCCCGTCTGATTTCCTGCCGGGGGGGCCTCCTATTACCCATCGCCGACAGGAAACCCCCCCCCCCCACCCCCCCCCGTTATGCAGCAGTGGGTAGTTTGCCTGTGTGGCAGTAAATGGTGGGAATGTGAAACAGGTTTATGTTTCTGTTGGGCACTGCAGCAGAAACAGGTGGGGGGGTTATACATGCATTTGGAGATCAGTGTGAATGTGTGCGTGGAGGGAGGGGGAGAGAGAGAGAGAGAGAGAGAGAGAGAGAGAGAGAGAGAGAGAGAGAGAGAGAGAGAGAGAGAGAGAGAGAGAGAGAGGGCTGGCTGTGTAGAATCAGCTGTCAATTACTCTACCCTCCCTTTGCCCCCCCCCCCTGCCCCCCTCCTCCCCATCTCTCCCTACAGTTGCCCTTTTGTCACCTGCACTTGTTGAATTTGGATGTATTATTGTCAGGTCCCTCCCTCCCTCATTCCCTCCCTCCCTCCCCTCCCTCCCTCCCCTCCCTCACTCGGTCCCTCTGATTGCAATCTGCTGTCCTAGTCTGCCGGCGTTATGAACGCGAGTCCCGCTTCATGCGGCGCATTCGCCATGAGCAATCAGCAAATGCCACCGTCTCCATCTCTGTCTTAAAGACTAGGGGGGTGGGAAAAAAAACAACCTAACATGCGAGTTCAGACGTGAAACTGAACGCAGAGCCTTGAAACTGCACCCTGGGAACATACCAGACATTAGTGAAAAAACTCATTTTTTTGTGTATAAACACACATGAAGGTTTAGCAGGTTCTGCATGGTTTGAACTTAGTTGAACTTTGAATGCGTTTTTGTCTAGAATGCATTTAGGATATATTGCGTAATCCAGCTCACTACTTCTCCGTTCTAGTTGAAGTTTTTAGTTGAAGCTCGATGACTGTCAACCTTGTAGGAATACAGAAAAAAAAACAGGGTTATGCTTCCTGACAGGTTCACGGGGATGCTGACTACATTTCAGTTACTCTTTAGGAAGTGTAATGCGACTGAGAGGGAGAGAGAGAGTGAGAGAGTGAGAGAGAGAGAGAGAGAGTCTGGTGGGGTTTTGATGTTCAAACACATTTCAGAGACAGATGCGTGTTGTCTGTCACTTAATGAAAACATCAGCGCGGTACGCTTTTATCTTTAAAACAGACGGGCGACATTGATGATCACAGCTACCGCGAGGGTGCTTGTGCAGCACCTACAGATGCTTCAATCTCACACACAGATAGGCGCGACGCGTACCTCCGACTGCGCCTCCGACTGTCGCCGTCGGATCCGGGGCTGGAAATAACTGCGATTCAAAGTTCAGCGGTTCGGTAGTTTAGTGCACTTTTCGTTTGGCACGTGCGCTCAATCATGTGTGTTTCTCGCAGGAAGCGCGTGCAATTTGAAGACTTTCATTCCAAGAGTGACAAAATGATTGATGACTGACCTTATCCTTTGATTATCCTTCACAGCATGGATTTTATATTGAATGAGGAACTTCAGGTGATGTTTTTTTTTCTTCTTCTTCTTTCCTCAGAATGGATATACGATGTTTAGAATGAAGCCCTTTCACAATGTACATTAAAAGGTGCAGGTTAGTAGGATCTTAAATAACTCAAATGGGGGAAAGCGCTCGTACACGCGGTTGCTTTTATCTCCCCGATAACCACATTTCAATGGCCCGGGCCGCGATTAGCCCCTTTGATCTTCCACCGGGGGCCCATTCCCGCTCACTTCCTTCCATCCCATAATGGAGAGGCTTTTAGACCACGTTTGTTATGCCTTTCTACAGCAATGTGGCATATATCCAGAGGGCCTAGCATGAATAACCACTTTGATCTGCCCACAATGGAGGAGTAGCTTAGGGATAATGGTTGGAGATCACCTCCTCCAACCTCCCCTCTCATCCACTCCCTAGAATATCACTTCAGCGGGCAATCAATGGGGAGGACAGCACTGGACTAACAGTCAATAGCGGAAAGAGGCATCGCTGAAAAGAAAAGCACTATTGGGTCAATGATCCCCGCCGTCACTGCGAGATTAGCATGACTTGAATTTGCGTAGATCCGGTGCTAAGCCTGAACAACAAAAAAACAAAAAACGAAAAGCTATCCCCCGGAGCTCTTGTGAGCCGAGGTTGTGCGTCAGCGGGAGCAGGGGTTGTTGTTGTAAAAAAAAAAAAAGAATAGCTAATGCCTTTGTTTTGATTAGCGGTTTGACCCCCCCCAAAGGTGCACTTGGCTTGTTCACTGTCAGCTGAGAGACCGGAGGGGGGGCGGGCGGCGGGGGGGGGGAGGCGTTGGCATTCGGAGTGGATTCCTCGGCAGCCGCTTTGACTCTGCGGGGATCAGCCGTCTGCCAGAACAGATTACACCGGGGATACTGACGCCGTCTCTGGGGGAGCGCTTTGACAGCTGACCCCGCCTCCCCCCCCCCGCAGAAGTTGATCCCTCATGAAAAACAACAGCGTATCACAGAGGACAACAGTTAATACACAGCAGCTCTAACATAGGGTGAGGCGAGGGGGTAGCGTATTGATCCCGTCTAAGCTAGTCTGGAACCAACACCTCGGATTGAATGGAGGACAGGTGTGCCCAGGCAAATAGAAATCCTACACCCTAGTGTTGAAAAGAGTCGGGGGGGGGTTTGGTATTGCACCCCTGATGTCAAAATACCAAGAAGGGCCAAAATAAGTGTAACCCACTCTTGGATAAACATACGCTAGCTAGGTTCGGTAGGAGCAAGGTATAAGCCAGTGCAATAACCACAACCACAAATTGGTTCAAATTATTTGCAATTTAGTTTGCACTTTATATTCAAAACGTATGCAAACATATATGCATTCACAATGTATGAAAAATAATAAACAGGCCCAATAAAATGTATATACTAAAGAGTGTTAAATTGTCCTTATTCAGTGTCCTGTCAAAGTCTGTACTTCACCCAGACGGGATCTGAGCTAATCCAATGTCTGATTTTTGTCTCAAGTCTCTAAAGAAGTGCACTTCTATTGTGTGTTGAGCTGGTGCCACTCCAGACTGACTGGCACGATCCTACCACAAGGCTGATATGAACTGCTGTTGTAGTAGCAATGTAGATCTGGAATCCTGGGATCAAGTGGGTTGGCTCGCCATCTATTGGTTCTCGATCATCCTCTTGGGGGTTCTCAATAAGAGAAAAAGACCTGACCTGCACACAACAGGCTCACAGTCTTTGCTCCATTCTATTGGTTTCTATTGGTTGTACAACATCATTACTCTAGATCAACTGAAATTAACTGAGTACTGTTGAACACAATACACAGTGTGAAAATAATACACTTATATTAAAATGACCCTGTAGTCCAAATTTCCCATTCTCAAACAAAACTGTAGAATGGCTTTGCTCTACACGTCTACACATCAAATGAATTTCCATCTCATTTCCTTGCAGTAACATGCTCAATAATACTACTAGATCGACCCTTTAAACTCCCAAATCATTCCCATTCAGACATACAAACATTTCAATTACACATGGCCTTCTACTTTAAATCAATCTCTCATTGCTACAAACATCACGGCTACAGAAATCCACAGCACTAGCAATAGAGAGAAGCTAGATTGAGCTAGCTAGCTTACCGAGTCGACGCAGCAAGGCACAAACAATTTGATGAACAACGTTGAGCTCCAAGGTTGTTGGTGTCCTTGCAGCTATAACTCTACTTCACTTTTATCTTGATTAATTCTAACTTGTTTTCTCCGTTTTATAATTACAGTATAATTGTCTTCTCCACGTTTCTGTTAACTTTCTGTACACGAAGCAACACGCACTCTGGCTCCAAACTTGTCCAGGCGAGTCTAGCTAGACACGCGCACTTTTTCGTTTTTCAAAATAAAAGTCCTAACTATATATGTAAGTGGAAACGGTTGAAACCAATAACTAATTCAGTTACCCTATAACTGCAGCATCAATTACTAAAATCACACAAGAAATAATTAACTGAATGGCTTAGTTAATAGTTTAACTTTACCAATTCTATTTAACCCATATCAGCTGGGTTACATAAGCATCATCAGCTGGTCTAGTTGGGGTAGTTCAGGTAGACAGTGATGTAGTGGTAAATTAAAAAAAAGGTACATAAACTATGAGATTATCGTGAGGCAAACATCCACCAACATAAACAAAAAAGCTATTATATTTTCAGAAAAGCATCAACACATAACTTTCAAGTAGCCTATGGATTTAGCTCATGGAGATTTATATCAGCTTAAACTCTATTCTGCAGATAAATGAGGGTGGGTTTGTTTCCTCTACGTCTCGGACAACAAGCGGGGCAGAACCTTCAGGTGAATGTTCCTCCAATGGAGAATCAGACACACAATCAAGAATCAACTAAAGGGAACTTAAGGCAATAAGTTCAACCAGCAAATTAAGTACTTGCTAGTACTAGTAGCAAGTACAAGAGGTCGATGCTACTCTCCATATCAAACAGAATATCTACAATCTGTAGAGTATCGGTGTAGGGATTGAACTGGATATTCATCTTCATGGCGGTTATCGTGGTTTTCATTTTTAATCAGAAATTGACCATCGATTCACCTAAGATACATACATACCCTGTACTAAAAGAAGAAGGAGGAGAGGTTTCTGGAGAGTGAGCTCAAATGCAATGCATTCTGGGAAGAGTTTCCTATTAAACTTTAATTGAGACATGAGCTCATGATTAGAAGTTCTGAAGTTAAAACGGACACACACACACACATCTATATGCACTGAGGTCATGATTAAACATGAGTTGATTTCACTATATTGCATCGTGACATTTTACAGTGTGTGTGTGTGTGTGTGTGTGTGTGTGTGTGTGTGTGTGTGTGTCTGTGTGTGGAAGTGTGTGTGTGCATAATCATTTACAAAAGAGGCCAATCCTGTGTGCCCCCTGCCTTTTATTTTTCCAATAGTGGGAGAGGAACAAGGAAAAGTGGCTAATTAGGGTGTGTGTGTGTGTGTGTGTGTGTGTGTGTGTGTGTGTGTGCGCGCGTGTGTGTGTGTCACCGCAGGACCGCACTCAACGCGTTTGTTTTCCAAAGCTAATCAGATAGGCCTACGTGCTGGAGTGGAGGACACGCTGAGGCAGGCACAGCGCACCTCCTGCTACTCACAGAGAGCGACAGAGTGAAAGTTAGAGAGACAGACAGAGAGGGGGGAAAAAAAGATAGAAAACAGATTAAAAAAACAGACACCTGACCGCTGGACTCGTATGACCCCCCGCCTGCTGATGAATAGAGAGCCCCAAAACACAGCCAATTAGCGGACGCGCTCGTTAAGCCGGGGCCACTTAGCGCACGCTGTGTCAGGATGGATTGGCCTTTCATGGCTGCTCTGGACCTATTGATACGGCTGGTTATTAGAGTGCATTAAGAGAGGAGGAACGCGGCGCACCTAACCACCGGTGTATTGTGGTATTTTGCCCCGGATACGTATTTCATTTCCATTTCGGGGTAGACGCGCGGAGGGTCAGCCAGCTAAACAGCAAAACATAAACCATTCGTTTACCGTTTGCTTCCATTTTGCCTCTTTACAAGCTCTGAGAGAGGATGGGGGGGGAACAACGGAGCGGGGAGGGCAGGGGGGAGGTAGAGAGGGAGCAGAAAGGAAAGAAATGGAAGGAGAACACAGTGAATGAGAGATAGATGGGGTTGGAGACTGAAGCTGAGAGGCACCGCAGAGCAGCAAACGCACGGGGAAAGGAAAAGGGTGGTGGTGGGGGGGGGATGGAAAGTAGCCAGCTGGGGGGTGGAGATGAGAGCTATGCTGATAACCAAAGGGGTGAATAAAAGCAGGGAGATGGAGAGGAGCGAAATGATGATAGTGTATAGAGAGAAAGAAAAAAAAGGAATGAACTGATGAGGAGAGAGGAGAAGAGGGGAGAAGATCCAGCCAGAGCCAGAGGGTATGGATAGTGTTGACAGACAAGCATGGGGGGAGGCAAGAGTAGGGAGGGTGGGACGCCTCAGGGGAGGATGACACATATCGTATCCCCCAGAGAGTGAAGGAAGATGGGCCAGACAAACCCCGCTGATTGACTGGCAGTGTCTCGGCCTGTCATTCACCATCCACTCACACTCATCAACACCGGCTTGGCTTCCCACGATGGAGCCAAGGGCGGAAAAAAGAGCACGGCACAATAATTCACCCACATATTGCTATTCTATACCAATGACTGTGCTGCATAAAGGGGCTTTTTAAAAAAAAAAAAAAAAAATTACGATTCCCCATCCAGTGAGCGTCCTTATTATTCTGGCAAGACATCTGAGAGCTGCGTCAAAACCGTTTCTGATATGAAAACAAACAGCATAAAATTGGCCATCAGACGTGTCCTGAACTTGAACGTGCCAGCAATCAGTTATTGGTGCTACCCGAGAAGCCCTTTTTTTTTTTACCCTGTTGCGGCACCGCTCCATGAGGTAGGGAAGGGTGAGTCACAGAGAAAGTGAAACACGTATCACTTCCCCGCACCTTGTTCCAATAGAAGCCCCGACTCCCCAAAAAACAGTACACGTGTGATTATTAATTACTGGATGGACACTGCCGCCGAATCCAAACATCCCTGCATACAGTGGCAAGTATGACTCACCAGACTGGCGCTGTCCAAGGTGCTGCCAGAGAGAATCCATCACACTTTCTCAACGCCGCGTCCGCCTCCAGTGGCGTCTGCGGGATCGTGTAGCGGCACTGCTCTCTAGTGGTCGCGGGGGGTACTGCAGCGCTGTTCGTAACGGGTGTCCATCGACATCTAGCGGGGAGGAGAGATGTCACACAGAGTTTGCGCGACTGCCTGTCCCTTGTTGTATTGTGGGAAGAGAGTGGTGATGTGGGTCTACTCCCATATTGAAAATTATACTTACGTGACGATGATGTAGGTTGGAAATAGGTGTCTTTCAGTGGCAAGGGAAGCATAGAGTCACATATAAAAAGGTTTTTGAGTAGGTCTACAGGTTAATTCTCACTGGACAGCAATGGGATTGACTGTAATACGACTAACAGGAAATATGGGGCAAAATAATGTGTTACTTAACAGAATGGCGCCCAAGTTACAGGCCTTTAAAACAAAACCAATATCCAGTTGTCACAGTTTAAGATGGTGACATCCAAAATCATTTGGCAATCACAACAGCGCGTCCCCTGAGCCGACACTCTTCCCGTCCTTCCAGCAACAAATTTCAATACGAGAGGAAACATCAACTTTACAAATTTGCTGCCGCTAAGTGAAACTTTGTGAGTGTTTAAAGATGCTAAATCCCACTTTGAAAATTAAATGGTTTTGCTCTGAAGCACCAGAGAACGATATGCACCAGTGTAGCCCGTGGGGAGACGCTGTGCGGAAACACTCGGTCGGCGTTCGACAGAGACAATTGATCAAAACAGACTAATTAATGTATGTGTTTTACATATATTCATTTCCGCATCAAATATTAATGAGAATAAACGTATTTGTTTTTCAAATGAGCACAAAGCTATCAAATATTTCAGACACACCTCATTAAAGATACAGACCCGAGAGCGAGCATGCATTTTTAAAGGGCCACGATTCACAATGGCACCCGCCTGGCAGTGTGGCCTAGATCAGCCAGGCAGAGGGGGCTGTGTGCAGGAGATCAATTCCTTATGACACAAAGCATAGCAGGCCTGGCGTTGTGATGAGTGTCCCTGGGCTCTTGACGCCCAAGGTAAACACAATCCAAATGTGTAGAGAGAGAGAGAGAAGTGACTTTATACACAGGGATTCAAACAATCAACATCAATGCATTTTGTTTCATGAAGAGCTACAGGAGAGGCTGCTTAGGTGTTATACCCCTCAGACCTTTCTGTTTCTCGCTTTAAAGCTTTAGAGAAATCTCGACAAATTCCAATCGTATACTGTGGACCTCTCTCAACTTGAAAATTCAAAAAGGTACTTTTACTTTTTCAAATTACTTGTAACGGTACTAGCTGCTGAAACTTGAATAAGAGCCATTCCTTTCGTAGCTCTTTCTAACTGAAACATAATGAAAACATAATGAAAATCCTTCACCCCACCGGCCCCCAGCCCTAGCCCCACCCCTACCACTAACCCTCACTACCACTCTCCTTACCCATATTTCGGTAACACTTTATTTGAAGGGGTGTCCATAAGACTGTCATGACACTGTCATAACCATGACATGACACCTGTCATGACCATAACCCTAACCCTAACCGCTTCATGAATGTTTATGACTGTTGTCATTAAGTGTCATTTGGTAAATTATGTCATTGTTAATGCAAAGTTGACATTGTTTGAGATGTCTTTACCGAATGACACTTAATGACAACAGTCATAAACATTCATGAAGCGTCCTTCATGGTCATGCAGGTGTTATGCACACCCCTTCAAATAAAATGTTACCCATATTTCTTTCTCCATCTCTCCTGTTCGCTCTAAGAACAAATAATGACTTGAGGGGGGTAGCTGAGATTGTCAAACCTGGAAGCGTCATTATCTGGTCTTGTGACTTTCTTCCATTTCATCTAATTCCATTGTGCTGAAGGAGACTCTGGGACAACATCCTTTGAAAGGACAGAAAATCAATCTCTCCATAAGAAATCTACGTGAATTAATGGATGGATGGATGGCTGGATGGATGGATGGAAGGAATGGGTGGGTTGAAGGATGAATGTCATATCCTCATGTCACATTACTTGTGATCTTTTGATGTAGAGCCCATCCCTCCACCGACCTGATGCACATTACCACACCCCTTTCCCTGAAACGCGATGTTGCATTGCACATGATGTCATTTCATGTAAAAATGTCCAGAGGGAAAAGATGTAGAGGAAACTGGGGAAGGTACAGGGTCCATTTCCCATTTAAAAACCCATACAATTTCTAAACCTTAATTTATTTGCCTGGATTTGAAGTGTTTAGTTGGTCAGTAGCTATGATGTCAGCTAGGCCACTATATGCTAGTTGTTTTTTCTTCACAACAATAATATCAGTGTTAAATGGCAGCAGGGTCGACAGCTAGCCCACACAAACATGCATGTGCAATATTCAAACCTGGTTTCTGCATTATTCCATAATTTCGTCCCAAATACCTTCTTCAACCGACAGAACCTGGTCCACTCTCTTCTCAAACTCCCTCCTTAGATCGTTTTCCTCGTCCAAACCTGGTGTCTTACATCTAAAACTTGATTTTGTCTCTTTCAAAACTTCCTCTTGCTACCAACAAAACTCCCTTCTCCCTGTTGAACCCATTTCCCAGTTTATTTATTGATACCATAGGGGTAAAAGGACTTTTCTTTCTGTAAAAAGCATGGAGTTTTTTTTTAAACATTTGAGTAAAGTTTTGACAGCCATACATTTGAAGTGAGAGGATTAACAGCACAGCAACGAGCTAGAGGATGTTCATTTTTCAAAGCAGGCTACACAGCATTGAACTGTTAACACACTTTGCTTGCAGTTCAGTCTAGCAGCGCCATCTCAGGGCTTGTGCTTAGTCGATCATAAAAATGAGCCCCAACTTCATTGGCACATAAATTTATTCATTTAGTTATAATTGTGCAGGTCTTGCTGAGAACACATTGTGAAAGATTTTCATCAAATTCAAACAAGTGGATTCTCCTTTTACCTGCTTAGGGATTTGGGAAAATTAATAATAAATGAAGACTTGGTCGGAAATATGTAGTAAATCTATTTCCCAAGGTGTTATGGCAACCTGCCATACCTAGAAAGAATATTTGATACATTTGCTGAAATATTTGACTTTAAATTCAAATTAAAGTCAAGTTTCTACTTATTTACATTTAAGTTTTAAAAAAAAAAAACAAGATTTGCAGGTGCTGGCATAACATTTCAAAATGTCATGACTTCCCTTCATAGGCTTTGGTTATTATTGCACTGAGGCAGCAGGGGGTGCACTTTCAATTGGTTTAGTTATTGTCGTGATTACCGCTTGTGACTCATTCTCCAGTTGGCTGGCGTCCTGCGCCTTCCACGTGGTGCTGACTCACTTGTCTGGTGGGGAAGGGACATGTAGGTCAAGCTCTGACTGACACTCCTGATGAACACGGTGTCTCCGGGAAATACTGAGCAAGTCTAGCACCGAAGTACAGAAGGTGACAGCATTGAGGGTCACTTTGGAAACAGGATAGGATCATGTTTTGTATACAAGCCTACTGCAGTGACAGGAATTTGTCTATCAAACCCAGACTTTTGTAATGAATACTGATTTAGGGCCTTCATACTAAAACCCACAGCATTTCTGCTTGAATACGCCAGAGGGCGCCCGGTATCCTTGGTAGGGAAAGGTTGTAGCCATCTATCCAGTGATGTTGAACAAGATATTTCTTCTCTATCCACACCTATACCCGTCAAAACCACACCAGCTTTACAAACACAAACCACAAAACCTCAATCACCAAGATTTCAAGTGTGGCAATTGCAGTTAGAGCCAATACAATGGGTGAAAAAAATAAGACACATGCTTTTTATTTCAATTTATTTATCTTTAAAGAACCAATATGAATTGGGGGTGTTTTCAAAATGGGTACAATGATAAAAAACTGACCATTTTCTTTCTTTTCCACCTCTTTTCCTTCAGAGTAAGGGTTAACAGTTGGATCTTAGGCTCTGTGTAGGTTTTAAAATGCATGATATTTAGGGAAGTCCTATTGTAAACCCATTAAGAGGAAGAGCAGCCTTTGTGAATGAGGAGGGGAGGGAGTACCTGTTGTTATCGCCATGTGTCTTCCTGTGTTCTGCCTGCAAGAAAGAACATGTGTATGTGTATTTGTGTGCGCATGTAGGACGGCCAGCAGGTTTTGGTGGGCTTTTCTGAGGTGGACTGATTATTGCACTCCCGCGAGATTTCAAAAAACAGAAAGTGAAAAAAAACATGGCTCTTGAAAAAATAAAATATTGGTTAACAAAGTGTCCTTACCCCTGCCAAACTCTTGACTGCCACACTAATCATATCTAGTGAATAAATATTGCAGACATATTCAAAACTAAATAAACCCCTAAACTGAAAGTGACTTAAAGCAAGTGAAGGGGGAAGAGAAAACATTACTGCATTTTCAGTTGAACCTTTTTGGAGTTTTTGTGCAAAAAATACCCCAATACCAAAATCGACTGTCAAAATAATATGTGGCTTAAAAATATTTTTTAAAAAAGGTATATTATCCTGGGCCAAACATACCAATAATTCATGGAAATAAAAATCATTTCATTATTATTATCATTTAACATTAAGATTTGTTTTCTTCACCATTGTACAACTTACATGTGTGTGTAAAAAATAAAAATTCAAAAAAAATGGAAAAGTTATCCCATAATTTCATTTGAAACCCCCCAAAAAACAAAACCGGATGGACTCAAGTCGAAAAATTCTGGCCCGTGGTTGAACGCTAGTAACCGGGAGGCGGGGCCTATCTGTGTGCTTTCACCTTTGACTTTCTCATTCAATGGTTCAGCTGGTGGATCCCTAGTACTGGGTTCATTCATTCGATCACTCACTTGCTCTCTGTGATCAATTAACCATGACTGTGTTAACAAATCATCACAATAATTACTGATAGCTTTCTCTTTGTTTTTATCTCCCCTTATTGGAATAAGTTTCCCCACTAGTTGCGCATTAAGAGATGCACTGACAGACAGCCTACTGCACACAGCAGTTGTGGCCGTTGGCATCCTTGAACCGCAGACGCATTTTGGGTCTGTATTTCTCGAGGTAAAGAAGCTGTTTGGAGTTGAAGGCTCCACGTCTCTTCCTATGGATGGAGAGAAGAGGGAGATGAGGGGGAAAAAACAGTGAGTGATGGGTATGATAATCCTTAGCAGAGAGCATAGACAGCATCCTACACACACACAGGCCATCAGAGGACTTGCAGGGTTAATGGTCAGAAATATGTAGCAATAATGTCTTGTTTTCCCCAATTAGCCCCGCCTCTCTCTCTAGCCCAATAGAAATGCACACAAATTGCCCTCCATGTTAGCAGCACCATTTAGGATGCCGACTTCAGACAAGGCCATAAACTCAAACAGCAAAGGTTACTTACTGCCTTATGAACTGCACTGCATCCTCATACTTCATCCCAGTCTCAATGAGGGCTAAGGCCACCAAGACCGGAGCTCTAAGAGGCAAAGAAATACAGATGAAGATCAAGAGGATGAATCCAGGGTGGTAGGGGAGGGTGAAAGCGAGAGAAAGAAAAGAGAAGGAGAGAGGGAGGAAGGTGGTTCACATGGTTCCATAGTTATATGGGAGGGGGTGGGGCGGTGCTGTGTGTGTTGGCAGGGGGGGGATCTGGGAAATAGGCCTGGGAAATCAACAGGGGTGCACAGGTTCACTGTTGCCCTGCTGGGGCGCCGTGCTCACACCCGGGGCCTCACACAAACACACAGACACAGAACTGCGATAAGTTACAGTAAGACAACTTTCTCACCAGAAGGGATAGAGTGAGGGGGGGGGAATTTCTAGACTACTTGGCAGGTCAAATCTCAATGCTGACTGAGCATTTCCTTGAGTGGGTTTTCTCTCAAGCAAAATTCATGAGGGACAGAGTGTGAGAAAGGAGGTGTGGAGAGAAATGAGAATAAAACAGAGCGAGATAGCGTGAAAGGAGGGGTGAGAAGATTGTGAAAGAAAAGACAAACAACAACAACAACAACAAGGCGAATAGCTGCAGCCTGCCACGCTGGGTGCCGTAAGAGAATACTGGTTGGTGTAAAGCGGACAAGACCATGGTGCCGTGGAAAGCCCAGATGACTGCAGTAAACACAGGAGGAGGGAGAAGAGGAGATGAATGCTGAAAATGCCAGTCTGACCAACACAGGGAATTATACAGCCTCTGGAATGCCACAGCGATGCAAAACGCTGGAAGCCTCAAGAGAACCGATTGCCTGTGGTCGGAAGAGACATCTTCACACTACCTTGTCTGCGTCATGTGCCTTTGCCTTCCTCGTGTTTTTGCACTTTTTGTTATTCAACACAGCTCGTGTGCAATTCACTGTCACATTGGTCTAGGAGTATGAGTATGCATATCAGTGCGTCAACTGCGAAACCTCATGACCAAGAGACAGAGCATGCACGCACTGTAATTGCATCTCTCCCCCCCCCCCCCCCCCCCCAAGTTCACCAACACAATGATCAGACTGTTGAGTCACTCCTGATAGATGACTAAACCAGCTGATTGCCCTGTAGAATGACCGAGAGAGAGATGAGAGGACATGGGATGAATCACCAGTCTGTAATAAAGGCAATAGTAGAATAGGGGCAGATGGAGGTACAGTGTGGCTTGTCCCTTTTAACACTCAACCAAGACAAGCTGAGCTGGCCAATCAATACCGAAGGAACCACAGATACAAGAGAGGGAGAAAGAGAAAGAGAGATGGGATAGAGGATGGGCAGGGATTAAAAGAGACGTACAGACACCTAGAATGTTTAATGGGTCAAGAGGTTATGTGGCCCCAGCAGGAAAAAGCTGAGTGTATACGGAGCCTGCTGGCTATTAAGGCTGGCCCACTTCTCTCTGGGGTCACTTTGAGGCAGGGGGAAATGAAACGGACCATGGTCCAGAGCACACCCTAGGGGCCACCGAAACAGCAGCACCACTAGTTAATACTAACAGGAAGGGGAGCAGAGGATGAGAGATGAGGTCAAATGGGCTGGAGTCTACGGGGGAACAGCCAGGACCATACAGGACCACCAGACTCATTGTTTGTGGCAAATGGTCTCGTTATTGTCAATGTCGATGTGTACCAGGTATTGTTTCCCACCCAGAGTATGTCATCAATCAAATATGGCTGCCATGGGAATAAAGCAAATTTAGGCTAGTTCCTGAACAGAGGGGATACAGAACCAAGTTAAGTTAAGTTAAGTTAGTTACTAATATCCAGACAAAATAGCATTCTTAAATATATACACCCACAACTGTAAACTGATTCATACAACTGTTACAGTTGGGCAGTCAACAGTCAATTATTATCACATTGGAGGAATGCATAGAATTTACCAAGTTATTAATAAACATCATAGACCTCTCCTCCCTTTGCCAAACGTAGGATACACCTTAGTGAGATAAAACAGAGACACTAAATACTGGGAGGCTATGGGCTATGTCTGAGTGTATGAGAGCTAAAGTGATTATAATCAGGGAAGCGTAAGTTAATGGTCTCATTAGCTTCCACAGTTATCCAGTTAAGCTTAATGTAAAAACCAACCAAGAACGCAACACTTAACCAGCTAGCAAGACAGCAGAGACAGAGGCTAGCGGCTAACCACTCACCGGCCAAGCCCCGCCACACAGTGCACAGCGATGCAGCAGCCAGGCTCCTCGCGGAACTTGGTCTTCAGCAGGTTGAGCCAGTCGTCCACGATCTGGGTGGGAGGCGGGGCGCCATCGTCGAAGGGCCAGTCCTATAGGACAGAGGAGACAAAAAAAAAAAACATGTGACGGGAGGCACAATCGGGATCTCATGTGGGATGCCACTGGAGCTTGGAGTGTGTGTATGTGTTGGCAGGCAGCCCGATTCTGTATCTGTCTGAGCCTCTCATCCCCTACTGACCCAATGTCTCTGCTACAGCTCAGCCCAGCCCAGATTCCATCTACATTCTCTCAGTCTCTCTCTCGCTCGGGCCTTTTCCTGCCAATAATGAGAGGTAATTCTTAGTTGTTTATTATTATGGGATTAGTAGGGGGTGGTAGGGGTAGTAGTAGCAGATTCTTGCAAAAGAACACTTCAACAATGAGGAACACCCGCTGACATAAGCCTCGCTCACTACCAATCCTCTGCTGTATTTGCAAGCTTTGTGCACCAAAGGCAAGAGCAGATGGCTGGACTACAAGTTAGATGAATCAAGAGACTGAACGAGAGCGAGAAAAGATTCCAGGAGGGTGAGGGAGATACAAAGATGGAGAGCTCGAGAAAGTTAAGACTGTCAGTAGAGCAGGGTGGAGCCCTATGAGGTTCTATTTATCTGGGCCAGGGATCCCTTCAACACAGCGGGAGTTGGACACTTGAGGACAGAGCGCACACACACACACGCACACCAGACTGACAGACAAGCAGACATTATAGCGTATGTGTGTGCGCGTGTGTATGTATGTGGAGTGTAGTGTGACCTTCCATTTTGTTTAATGCGTTATTTAGTTTCAGTCAGACTGAAAAATGAACACCAGTCACTGCTGCCCAATGTTTGGCTGTGGTTGGTAACTCCATTTACCGGCCACTTTGGCAGGTGAGCAGCCATCGTTTAGAGGGTCTAAATTGGCAGGGAAAAAAACACACTCCAGTTGATAGAGAAATGGTGGGGGATCTGCCCTGTTTTCAATTAAAATGTTGGCATCTTGATTGACTAAAAGTACCGCATTATCTGATTTCAGCAAAACTACTACTGGGGTTTTCCAGGAACATTGTACTCCATGTGTCATATCAATTGTCGGCTAGCATAAAATCACACCGTGGCTTTTTTGTTGGAAAGGATTAGCAAAGTGAAAGAATCTAACATTTACATTGTGTAGTTATAAAGGCTGCCGTTTTGGTGTGGCGTGTCTCCATTCTTACCAGGACCTGAATCCCCTCCTTCTCCACTGGAGCCTTATCATAGGTGGCGTCACACACTCGCACCAGAGTGTTCACCTCAAACTTCTTCAGCTCCTGGAAGAAATCAAGAGAGGATTACAAACAGAGAATTCACAGATATACATAGACATACATACATACAGACAGGAATACAGACAGACAGACAGACAGCGCATACCTCAGTGAACTTGTTGAGTGTGGCATTGGTGGGGTTGTGGGTGATGAGGAACCTCATGCACTCGTAGGCAATCTCAACTGCAGCGGGGCGGTTCATGTTGGCGAGACGGCTTAAAAAACAATTACAATAAAATACTCTTACAAAACAAAGGCGACTTTTGGCTCAGAAGTCAGCAAAGACTGCTAGGAGGTTTCGGTATTTAAAAAACGGTAGAATAAATATAGACGACAACACGTGCAGAAGGATAGTTCGGGAGGACAACAGGTGCTCAACTACAGGATGATGTACAAAGAGAGGGGTAACAAAAAAGATGAACTAGTACACAGTACTCCAGTATGTAAAAAATAAAATTATACAAAACCAAAAATAAAAAAATAAAAACGGAGAGACTATCCAGGAGTCATCCAATCAGTTTACCCCATTCAGGAGAGCTGTTTGTGATTGGCTGTTCAAGGAGAAAGCGGAAAGCAAAGATTTCTCGTATTGGCTGGGACAGAGCAGGGCAGTCTGGCCAAGGACCACGCGATATCC
Organism: Hoplostethus mediterraneus; assembly: GCA_034670385.1. Lineage (NCBI taxonomy): Eukaryota > Metazoa > Chordata > Actinopteri > Trachichthyiformes > Trachichthyidae > Hoplostethus > Hoplostethus mediterraneus. The sequence goes on along the minus strand of JAXDDW010000009.1, from coordinate 11,048,896 downwards.
CAGGGGGCTTTGGAAGAGTCAGGGGTTCCCAGTGTGCTGGCAGTCAGGGGGGTTTCTGGGTAGCGTAGTCCCTCAGGGGGCGGCCGATTCACTTCTCCACGGAGGCGAGGTGCTGAGCCTGGCAGAATTCTCCGCTCACAGTCACAAACGCCATATAGGTAAGGCTCAAATCAACACAGAAACCCTGTGCAGAGAGGAGAAAGAGGGAGGAGTGAGATTAACTTAATTAAAAGTTTAATTTCAGAATTAAAGCCACCATTCAAAAAGTATGACACTCACTCTTACAAAATTACAGATAAAAACAACAAAAATGAAAACAAATTATGGCACTTTTGAAAGGACAATTTCGCAGTTCACAGTTACCACATTTTATTTGAAAGATATTAAATGCTAAACTTCAGATAGTGATTTCCCCTAAAAAATATGATATGTCGGGTTTTGGAATATAACTCAAGTGTACACCTTCCTCTGGACTCGTACCTGGTTGGGATCTAGGCCGAAGGAAACCGTGATATGCCACAAAAGAACATTTATCTCCACTACATATTTGCTGCGTATGAAACGTTATGTCCACTGCTGAAACTCACAAAAGGCACTTTCGGAAAGTTTCTACGTCTCAGTACTGCGTGTGCCCTGCATTGACTACACTTCTGGGTTACATCACCCTGTCAATGCACCCCCTGTCACCAAAATGGAAACAAGTGTGAGAGACAACATGGAGTGCGCGCGCACACACACACACACACACACACACACACACACACACACACACACACACACACACACACACACACACACACACACACACACACACACACACACACACACACACACACACACACACACACACACACACACACACACACACACACACACACACACACACACACACACACACACACACACACACACACACACACACACACACACACACACACACACACACACAGGCGCTTCAAAAGGGTGCCTCACAGATCCTGTAATGTCTGGTCTATAACTAGCCAGCGAGCAGTCAGTTATCCTGTGCCAAGGCCTCGGCAGTCTAAACCCAGCCGCCGCAAACTGGCTGGAACCGTCTCAAAGCAACATGGCAGGGAGGGAGGGCAGGGAGGAGAAGAGAGGAAAAGTGGATGACGAGAGCTGGTTATCACACTAGGCTGATGCACTCAAGGTAGTGGGAGGGAGGTAGAGAGAAAGGGCTTGGACTTTAGCACTGTGTCACAGCCAGTAGTCACAAGGTGAGGATTACAGGGTGGGCAAAGCTTCAAAAAGCCCCAGCATTTCAAACAGTCCCACGCTCCCCACTTTCACCTCCTTCAGACTTTGACCTAAGCGTCCGTCTCTCTCCATGTCTATTCATCCCTCCATTTCACTCCATCTCAATTTCCTCGGGATTTTTTAACAAAGACCCTCTCTTGACCCTTACAGTTTATTTTCAAACATTTTAAGCTACTGTGGTTTCTGGCTTAGACAATGCTGTATCATGACAGTAAAGTTAGGAAAGCAGCCATTTCCCCCATAATTTAGTCTCTCCACCCAATCGATGATTTCTATGGGTACAAAAGAAAGCGTGAGACAGACATCTCACTTTTCAATAACCCAACGCCACTCTTCAAACCAACACTAACCCTCTCCTCTTTTCCTCTTGCTCCCACCCACTGCCCCACTGTTACTTATTCTCTTAGCGACTGCCAACCGCAAAGCCAATGTCATCAAAGGGATGGATCAACCCACTCTCCTTTCTCGGTTTCTCCTCTTCGCTCACTCCCTTTCTACGTCCTTCTCTTTCTTTCCCTCTGTCCTTTATACTTGGCGCCAGCCACGAGGCCACTCATCAAAGTGGCCTTGATTCTTTAGAGGGCCGAGATACTCTCTGACGCCTTTAATTACCACCTCTGAGGCGAACTGAACACAATGTGGCATCGCTGCATGCAGACAGCTGAAGCTTGGATGAGACAGACAAGCAGGGAGAGGAAAGAAAAGGGAAACAGGCTTCCGAGGTTCATTTTCATCGGCTTCTTATGCTCCAGAAACAAAACTAATGGATATGGGGTGAGAGGGGGCTGTTAACAGGTGCCATTCACCTGTGGAATCTCACTGGAGAAAGGAAAAGGAGCCGGAGAGATTCAAACAGAGAGAATGACATGGAGGAAAAGCTAGAGGACAAAAGAACCAACAGACACGTCAAAGACACCACAATGACAACTTGTGCTAAGGAGATGAAAAGCAACTGGATTGTGGCTTGTTGTGGCCCAGATGTAGAAACTGACTTTCAACATGGTCTGGCTTTTAAATGCAGTCAATAGCAGGGCTATATGGAAAAAACAAAACAATGAAAGACAGACCAAAACAGTGTCTCAAAGTAGACATACATGGCATACATGAGCTGAAGCGCATCTGGGTTAGGTGGGAAGCATGACTGGTGGCTAAGAAGCATTAGCATAACTTTCCATGCCGTCAGCATGGGACTAAGCTATTAAGCTATCTGTTTGAGTAGCCCTCTCTTCCCCAGGCTAAATCTCTCAACTCTAACATAATGTGCTTCTCCTTGATTAGTTCCCTCTTTCTATACTGATTTGATGGAGACAAGACTGCTGAAAACAAAAGATACATGTGCCAATAAGTGTGTGTGTCTTACTGGTCATTAAACTACTCCTGAACTGCACTTATGAGCAGGTGGATAGAGGTAAGGTAGTTGAGGAATGTATTGCAAAGAACTGAGCCTCAGCCCAGGCCAAGCTCTCTGCGTGAGCTTATAATCAGAGTAACATTAGGCCTGCCCGGCTGCCTCCCCAGCGCTGTCGGGAACTCATGCAAATCAGTCTGAAATTTGCAAACTGGTTCTGCAGTTAGTCGCTGCACAGATGGAGGAAGGAGAGAACAAATATAAGTACACAAAATCCATTTGAGAGAAAAAAAATGTCTAACCACACAGGAAAAACAACCAGTGTATACAAAAGCCTTGAAAAAAATGTGATTGCAAAACAAAATGACAAAACTCAGCAGCCCTTCGCTGCAGTCAACTGAATCATGTGCCATTGATGTGCCATTACTTGACAGTGTTCAAATTGTTTAACTGACAAGGTTTTAAGAATGCCAACTAATGATTTCAGTCGTTGCATTTGTTACCTTAGCATTGCTGTGCAGCTGGGGAATAATTCAATATCATTGTCGATTGTCTTTCAATAGAAACATTATGAAATAAAGATACCGTGTTATCATCATCTTTGCATAGCTAAAAAGATATGAAAATGTCCTTTTCATTATCGGATATTAATTGTGCCCATATTACCGAGAGATGTGCAACGCTGCTGAAGTGTTGATCAAAACCATAATGTGGTATGCAAGTGCACAAGAGCAGAAGTATGCAATTTGTGACAGAAATAGATAATCAAAACACAGCCAATCAGCAAAGGAGGAGGGGCTTAAATGAGCAACCAACAAGAACATTCAAATGAGCTATCACACATCTCAATATATAAAGACTAAAAACAGCCAAACACAAAAGGGGAGGGGGTTACATGAAATGAAATGTTTAAAAAATAGCCAGTTACAAAAAGGGCGGGAGCATTAATGAATTTTCAACACAAAACTACTTTATCAATAAAGTGAAAGGGGAAGGGCTTAAATGACATGACCAAATGATAAAGCTTAAATCTGCTGAGCAATAACTCATGTCAATGTGATTTGACATATCTTCATAGATTGTGAAAAGCAGCACAATTTTCCCTCCCAAATTTCAGAGACAGACTCCTCTCCTTTCTTAATGCATCAATATCTCTCTCCTTTCCTAATGCATCAATATCTATAGCTAGTTGATGAAAAACAGCGCAATTTGTTCTAATCCAACAGGGCAACTTATAGTAGTTGTTGGGTGGAGCTATATTATAAAAACGGATTAATAAGTAGTGGCAGACAAAGAGCCAGTTCACCTGACTACGGAAATGTTCCTGTGGGTAGCGAATGTGCTATGAGGCTAAATCAGTGGCCTCAAATTATGTGCCATGGAGGGCCAAGAACCTGCAGGTTTTCATTCTAACCAAGCAGTTGTTATGGAAAATAATGTGTATTTCTAATGTATGAATGTATAAGTGTAGTCACAGCCAGTGAGAAAACTACTGAGATAAGAGGAATGTGTGTTCTTTACTCCTTGACCTAGGAAATCACAAGAATGAGCAGGTCTTGGTGTCAAAGGATTGTGCACGATTGCACGAACTAACCTTCGATCAGACCAGATAGGAGGGGAAAACACATGTATACATTAGAGATATCATACTGACTTCATCATATTAACATAGTGACATGGAGTTTGTACCTGCATGATTGTCCTAGAAAGACCCCATGACTGAAGGAGATTTCAACATCTCATTACATCAGTCATGTGTATAAATGTATCTGAGGAACTGAATTCTGGATCTCATTCTGCATCCACCTCAGTGTGTGTAGTTTCAGCTCTGCTTGCAAGCATTAAAGGCCTAAGAGACGCAAGTCTCTGACAAATATTGTGTTATAGCTTTATTGAGCTGCTCTCGCCAACGAGACAAAGTGCAATTAACTTAAATTGCCATGACACACTACACCAGGTGATTTCACTTCACCTTCAACCAGAGAGGAGGAACTAATCAGTGAAATCACCTGGTGGAGTCTGTTTTTAGAATGAAAACCTGCAGACTCTCTGCCCTCCATGGCACATGGTTTGGGACCCTTGGTTGGATGTTGGATAGATCTGGTGTTTTAAACAAGAAGAAAACCAATTCCAGAGCTCCCGCTTACATATATACCAGTGTTTCTTGTTGAGATGGTTGGGAGGACGTTTGCTCCTGGGCCCATTCCAATCAGTCCCAGTAGATGTGGATTTTTATAGAATGATATATGGACAATTGTGCTGTAATTTCAATTGTAAATGTTATTTTTTGGGGAGGGGGAATTCTAAGCAACTGTTTTTCAATTCATTTTGCTAGCTCTGGGGTCAATTATCCAGCTGTGGGTGGGGCACCTAAGCTAAATGAACATAAAGGAAGCACTGATGTATTTCTGAGAAACTACAATGTGGGCTGCATACAGCCTTGTGTGTGTACAAGTGCATGTTCTAAACTGGGAGAAAGGTCAGCGAGTTAAGGCAGCGACCTAGGCATTGGCCCAGTGAGAACTCCCTTGGTTCCCTGCTCCTCATCACGTGTTCCCCTGGCGCAGCGCAGTGATAGTGTAGAGAGAGGATGGGGAGGGGTGCGGAGGAGGGGGCGTGAGAGCTGATAGGGAGAGTGGCCCCAATCAGCTGGCCTCTCCCAGAAATCTCCCACACAGTGGCTAAAGAGAGTGCAGAGAGAACGAGATGGTAGTGTGAGAGCAGAGGCATGGGTATACTAACTGATAAAGCTCTATGGTATCTTGGAACAGAAAAGGACAAACGGAGCTAAACAGGTGATAAAGGGAAAAGAATGAAAACAAGAGTGTGGGTACCCTGCACGTGCATGGTACGACTGTCATTTCAAGATGATTGATCACTGTGTCACAAAGTAAAAAAGACATGTCAGGACTAAAAGTAAAATGAACTAAAACGATATCCTACTATAGTGTGACTTCATCAGCATGTTTACATGGAGTAGTGGTCAGTGCATTTTAACAGTTTCCATTAACAAAGCTCATACCATCAGCAATGGATTGCAGTGCTGCCAGTGGGAGCTTTAAAGTTATCACAGCTAAAGTGCATGGAGAGAGGGCGGAGAGCATACTGCTACAGTGGGAGGGCTAATTGAAAGCCTTTCACCGTGTAAAGGATTTTACTGCCATGGGACTTCATAATAGTAGAGCTGAGGCGGCACTTGTGAACATCCCTGAGACGCAGAACCTGGGCCACCTGAGAGCCCTCAGCACCACCCCCCATCTTGTCCAAAAACACCCCCCCCCCCCCCCGAAATATCTGGCCCCAACTCTTCCACCTCCTGCCCCATGTCATCTCATAACTGTGTGAAACAGAGGGGGGGGATTAGCAGGATTGTGAATAGCTAATATAACTCACTGCTGCGCTCTAATCCCAGCCTCAGATCCCACTGATTTGGACTACAAATCCAGCAGAGCTGCTGGCACAACACCAGCCACAAGCAAACAGGGACCACTAGTTTGCATGAGAGTAGTAGTAGCAGGAGCTCGCATTTTTTGCAATACAATGGTTGTGATTTGCAAAGTGCAAAAATAAAAAAATAGATTTTGGATGCAGCCAAAATTGGCTAAGGTCATGATGACATGTAGGTAACCAGTCATGATCTGTCTGGGGCAACAAATTGGACACAAGGGTGAGGTGGCTGATATAGGCCTACAATTTAAATGAAAACAGCACATATGGCAAAAAAGGGCCTAAATGTCTAGAAATGGAATATATAGGCTGGAAGGGATACACTGAGGCAAGCATCAGCCTTATACACAAAATGTGGAATGTCTGAATCCATCTTCTTACTCCAATTGGGTAAGATGTTAGTATTGCATGCAACTGTCTGGTGGTCTGAGGGTGTGCCTGGGTCTCACTGCTGTTTTGTCTGGAGCCAGGCTGGGCATGACCAGATTGTGCTGCCTTGGAGCAGCTATAGGGCTAATTTGCTGTGTGGGAGCCAAGCCAGGGAGCAGGGGGAGTGCCTGCCATCCACAGCTGGGTGGAGGGTGGAAGATGGAAGGAGGGAGGGCAGGAGAGAGCCCTGTTCTGCTTGGAGTCCTTGGCCTGGGGGACAAGGAGAGCAGCATGGACGGCACAAGGGAGATAAAGGGCCCTGCCAACCTATTCTCTGCCAATACCCTCACCCCCATTTGCTGGTTACACCCACCACGCATTTTCCCTTAAAAGCATCTTACCACACATTTGCACACTGGCACTTTTCCTTCATGCAATGCAATGCAATGCAATGCAAAACACACACACACACACACACCTGAATGTTCTCTGTCCAGCCAAGGTGACAGAGGAGCGCAGAGAATCAAACCACCAGCAGTCGCTATCGCAGCAAGTATGGAGAGAATGTAAGGAGAATACACCCAGCACAGAAACCATGAATCCATCAGTGGGGAGAGCCACAGGGCTAAATGTCAGAAGTCTCTTCATTCCTGTGGCCTCTATGAATGTTGACTAACACATGTTAGTGAGCACACAGGTAAAACGCAGAAAACCGATAAGATGTGAAGAGAAAGCATCACAGAATGACACATCGCCAAAAGGGAGGCAAGAGAGTAAGGCTGCAGGGAAGAAAAATAAATAAATAAAGCTATACAACTGAAAACCACAACTTCTTTATAATACTATACCCGCATAGATACTTCATTCATGATTTGCAGGCATTGTGCAATAATAAAATCTGATAAATTGCTGTGCAGTCTCCTGTCCTACAGAGGCAGTGTTATCACATTACGAGGAAAAAGCAGTGACTACAGCAGCCAAATGTCAAAGACAGTGAAAATGGTGGCGAAAATAAACTCAGTGCTTTGGTACTTCAAGGCATACGTTTGCAGCATTGCAGAAACCGTGGAGCATGGAGCTTCACACATCAAATGCCCACTGCAACAAATGTCATGGCCATAAGATAATATTCAGGAAACACAACTAACTTGAGGATAGGGTCGGGCAATGTCTGCTCAGTGCATCGGCTGATGTGTAAAGAGTTGATTATAGTGGGGTTAGGAGGGTGCTTTGACATACCTTGCTTTTGTATTTGTCATTTTTATTATTTACTGTATTTAAATTATTTATTTTAGGCTAGTTTATACCTGTTCATATTATCAAGAGGTGTGCATCACATTATGTTCTCTGTCTCTCACTCAGCTGTTGCTTGTAAACACACCGCACCACATGCCAATTTTCCTCATCCACTTGTGTGAGACAGACATCACCTGCTAGACAGACAACAGTGCAGTCTGACCTCAAAACAAGCTGTCTGACAAAAACATGCTATCGACTCGACAACAGAAGGTAATTGTAGTTTTTTTTTTTTTTTTCCTGTCAAGGATATTACACAGCCTAATCAGACTCCCTGTTGGTGTACATCAGGTTGTTTTTTCAAGTTCCCATTTCAGTTTTCGGTATGGTGGTGTATCACAAAAAGCATTTCATGGTATCAAATCAAACCTGCATCATGATACAAACTGTATCATGACTCAGGCATCATGATGTGTATTGTATCATGAGGTCCGTGACAATACCAAACCCTACAAGAGCAAAATTAAACAACAAAGGAAGAAAGCAAAAGAATGGGGGAGGCGAGCAAGAGAGAGACAGGAGCAAAATATTGGGAGTAAGTATGGCTGAGATAAAGCAACGGATCACACCTGCCTCAGGCCCCAGCTGGTTGCTTGCTGTGGCGCCAATGCTGTAGGCTGGATGTTTGGATCGCACTTAAGTTGAGGCCGCCCTCACTGACTGACACACACACACACACACACACTCCTACTGTCACAATGAGCCAATAGCGGGTCACAAGACAGGAGAAGTTCCCTCAGACTACAAAAAACACAAAAGCCAGCAATGTGATCCCAGGTCAGAGTACAGGATCAAAGGGACTTGTCAATGTAGGGCATAGTAACAGGTCACTAGGGCGATCAGCAAACAGCGTGCACACACACACACCCACCCACACACACACACACATGCACACACACACAAAGGGTGCACAATGGTCCCTCACCATATCAGTCATGCTTGAACACACACAAAGGCAAACATACACACGCAAGCAAACACCCCCCCCCCACACACACCACCTTTACACAACGTATCAAGCGAGAGACTAAAATCCCTAGACATGTCTGGACAAGACAGAATAGGGAAGGGAAGGCTTGAATGCAAACTTGAAACTCCAACTAAGAGGCCAAACTGTTGTTGTACCATGAGCTGCACACTCCCAGAATTTGCCTGCAGGAGCCTTGGGCTCAAAGTGATACTGGTAGTCAGGAGTTTTTGGGCAGTCTCACACTTTGTTGACTGAATTCTGATGCTAGGGTGATAATGTGGGAGGTTCTTAGAAATATGTCTTCTTAGAACAAAGTTAGCCAGGGGAGAACAGGTGCACTCTTCTGAGAACAGTGGTCTTAGTTCAACTGCCATGAGGGTAGGGGTGGGTTGAGGCGACAGTACTATACTAGCTGTGTGTGGAACGTTGCCACCACTACCAGTACCTCACCTCAATCTGTTGCACAGTCCAGAACGCCTGTCAGTCCAGTGACAAACAAGAGTTGACCTATGTTTTGCAACACCTTGCATGTGCTGAAAAATTTTTTATCAGAGCCTTATAATTTGAAAGTGAGTCACGGATGGTCACGTCTGTGTTTACCTGCGTCAAGGTGGAATCATGCACAGACAGTCTGACTCAGACTTGTGGTCGTCTCTGTCTGGAATAATAAAGCAGTTTTTCACAGGGCTATTACTGCAGTCCCCGGAGATATACAGCCCCCCTCTTTGGGTAGTAATAGTTTGAGAAGGACTCAAAAGCATAGCACAGGGCCAGCCTGTTCGTAGAAGGAGAAGGTGAGGTACTCTGTCTGTCCAGGATTTTAAAAATGTAGGCCAACGAGTTCTGGCTATATGACAAATATTTGTTCCAAAAAATGAAACAGCAATACAAAGGTCATGCCAAAAACACGTTATAGAAAGGTTGCTTTTACAATTGCTTGTAAAAATCATCATGTTAGCCTACATGTGGATCGACTATTTCATCAAGCCAAAAAAATAGATAGGGGGATATAAGAAAATAAGTCCATGAAACCCTCCTACCCAACCGCGCACACACACACACACACACACACACACACGCACACACACACGCACGTTCCTGAGCGCTGCCTGCCTGCATACCATGGGTGCCTCCAGCCATAGTATACATCTTTGAAGGGTTTCCAAGTTCACCAAAGGCTAGGTGAGCATTGTTCACGCTCTTTTAATCCGCAAAAAACAGTAAGTCTGTAGAGTGCACACTGAAAAGCAGTTGAACATCAAAGAAAACTCTGCTAAGCACTACCAACAAATGGTTTAGCACCAGTGTTCACCCTTTGACACAAGACCATGGCTGTACTGAAGGTTTATGAGCCTTAAAATAAAGCACGCTGTTGACGTTTCAGCAGAAGCACACATATCCTCATTTTCCCCAGTCGGTACAGGCTACCTCTCTGCTGGTGTACTTGTTGTTGGTTGTTGTTCTTGTCTCTGTGTAATGGGGGCTGAAGAGGGGAGGTGAGAGAATGTGTAACCCTGCCTGTTTCCCTGAACGGAAGAACACCCCCCTACGCACACACTGCAAAGCCCACTTATCACACTGCTTTGCAGCCTCTGAGTGAGCACAGATAAACAGCGTGACGATCAAAGGCCTCCGATAGCGCTTAGAGGGAGGACACGGGGGGTGGGGGGTGGGGTGGACAAGGGCCGGTCTTTCTCTAGAACGGACTGCAAAAGACCAGGCCTCAGTACCTTAGAAACAGGAGTGAAAAGAGGAACAGGAAAAACATATCAGGACAAAGGCCAGGTCGTGCTGTCCTGGCTGCTCATTTCCTCATACTTGACACAAAATCATTACCAGCGTAAGAAACCAAGTCTGACATAATATTGACATTTGACTATAATTTAAAGGCTTATGAGTAGGAGCAGAGAGAATATTGTTTCACTGCCGACCAAGTAGCCTTAGGTAAGATAAGCTCTTCAACACAAACAAGTGTTCCTGCCAGCAACATGCAACACTTCATGTGGTGTGTGGGGACCACACGGTTCCAAATTAAACACGAACAATCTCATTTACCTAGATTGCAAAAAACCCAAAGCAAAACAAAGCAATCAAACCTCGCATTTGCAAGTCAAATCCAGTGTAATTCCAGGTCTAACAAGACGAGTGGCGGGTACAGATGGAGTCAAAATGTTCTATGCAAGGTTAGAGCATACCCAGCTGTGCATTAGAGACCAAGTAGCAGTTTGAACATTCACCTGTTTCTGAGGCTGAGCCACTTCTACCATTTCAATGGATCACCAAACGACTGTTGATATGCATCCATCCAGAACAACCATGGAAGTGATGTCGCAATGTTGACTCGATTTGACTTTTACAACAAAGGCACACTGCAGATGTTATTCATTCATCAGTTGACAGTTTAGGGGTAGATTTTTGAAGAGCATGCTTATCCAATGTCTCCTACAAAAGCTACATTTATCACTTCCTCCCTTTCCATCTGTCAGGGAACATGCCAGTGAGACCTATTGTTCTGTAAAATGGGTCTAGGGACTGTCTCCAGCCACCTGTGAGCTCTTTTAATGAGTCATAATCTCGCATCACAAATCTAAATCGCCTCCCATCCAGAAGGTCATCTCCCTGCCTGGCCAGACAGATGCACAGAGGGAGTGAGGCCAGGGCCATGCTCTACCTACCTGTTTGCCTACAGGCCAACTAAACACAGGCAGTTGGCACTGGAGAAGGAGATGCAGCAAGAAATTACCATGCAGTTGCCTACACAGCAACTGATTAGTCTCATTAGAATGCTTTCCTTCACATTCAAAGTTACTTCTATTCTGGCAGATTATTGACAAAAAATTTCCAGTGGTGTTAAAGAGCTTGTGGTGTTAACGTTTAACACATTTCTTAAGTGCACATCTTGCCTGTAGATGTGCGGCACTGGAAAAACATAAAGTTTGCACAATTAATGCATGCAAGTCTGACACATATATAGATCATGGATATAGATAGTCTAGATGTAGAGATGGATTAACCATATTATTAAGGTGTCAGAAATATGGACACAAAGTCAGTTAAGGACAAATTCTTATTTGTGATGACAACTTTGCAGAAACCTTTAAAAAGGGTGAGAGATGGTGATTTCAATAAGAGGCAAAACAAAGTCTTGAAAGAAGCAGCAGATAGCCAGCAGCAAAAAGGTCTATGCAAGAGGGGAATGCCTGCTCACATTCCTGCTGAGAGGAGTGGAGTCCCACTGTGGCATCAATGCTTCTGACATTTGGAGACTAACTTCACCTTCTGACAACAACATCAGGGGATGCCTGTTGCCATACCAACAATCATCTCAGGGGTAGCAACAAGTGCTCCTGCAGGGCCTGTTGGTGTCTCTCTTGAGGAGATCAGAGGAGAGCAGTAGCACTCCTCTTTAAACATTTACAAGCTGAAGTAGCAGCAGGAGGTACCGTGTTAAAGAGGGACAGAGTTCAGTGTAGATGGCTGCCCATATGCACTGATCTAGGAACTATTTAACCTCTGAATTCCAACTTGATCACCAGAGACGTAAAATATAACCAGTGACCTAAGACCAGCTCCTAGGGGCTAATCCATCCATTTAAGTCCATGGCCACAATGAGTACAGTAGCTTGAGGCCATGCTGCAAAGAGGGGCTACACATTTCAGTGTTTTTAATAAGCTGCTGAAGGAAATTAAGAAAAGTCCACACATCCTCTGGTCAGAAACAAAAGGGTGGCTAGGCAATAGGAAAACACAGCAAGCTTGTTTGTGTACCTAAACCCACCATTCTCTATAACACTTTCTGGACCAGGAAAGGTGAGCAACAATATGAAAAAAAAAACACAGCTCCAATAACAACAACAACAACAACAGCAGCCTATAGCATGTTTTGGCACAGGACTGTCTTTCACCTGTCAACTATGGCTCTGGTAGCTGTAAACACTAATGACAATGGGAGATCCTATTCCTACCTTTTTCTATAGTTTCAGTCGGCAGCCTTGCAGCAGCATCTAGAAGAGGTATCAATCTGTCAGATACTACCAGTGGTACCTAGCCTTTGTCTTTGCTTTACTGCAGTGCTGTGGCAACAACAGTAAACAAATACATTGCCAACTTGGGCATGATTCATTAACCAACACACAGCAAGAGGAATACACAAGGTGTCCATGGTGACTGGTGCAGAATTAGATATGGCCATTCACTTAATGGTTCCAAATGAGGAAAAAGAGGTGTGGGCATTTAATCCTAGCTGGGCCAATCTCAACCCAACAAAATTGCTTAGAGGCCAGGGGGCTTAGCAAGCTAGCACACACTAAAACCAAAACTTGTGTTCCCTTCTCACTGCAGCCAGACACCCAGGGGCATGAAACAGATTTAAAAATGGGCAAATCTGTTAAGCCAGCCACTGTGGAACAGGACCTCTTCAACCCCACCTTTCAACACTCAGGCACCCTGTGGTCAGACAGGCTAGACACCAGTAGGCTACAGCACAGGGCTGCTCCTCCCCAGCTAACCCTCCCTGGCCTCATGTTACTGTACACTGAGCTTTCCTTTCACAGTTACGGTAACCAAGGCTGAGGACTTCCCTTCTTGTCACACTACCCTTTCTTTATGCCGCTCATAGAGAGAGAGGAACAACCCTGTTGTTAGTGTGAAATGTCACACACCCATCCAGCTAGATTTAAGCCTACTACTCTACACTGCAATACTGAACATCATCCAGCCATGAGTAGAACCTGCTGTTAAGTCTGGCAATTTAGATGTAGCTAATACTATTACCCAGATCAGATGAGCCAGATCTTTAAGATGACTCATACACTACCCACTGCCAATAGAACCCCAAAGAAGTACAGACTGCCAATACAAATCCAAAGAAATACAATATGGATGCTCCAGGTACGGGTCCAATTGCAGTTTTACAATCCTTTTTCAAACAAAAACACTTTCAACTGCAATTGTACACACTTACTACACAGACAGAAATAAAGACTGGTTCACAGCAGAACTGTGCAATTCCATTTCTGACTTCATTTCAATACAACTGACAAGCTACTTTTGACAAAGATGCAGCACGATACAGGCTAGTACGGCCCTGTAGAACATACAGATAATGGTAAATACAATGTAATCCACACAAGTGTGAGTGTGACATGCAGTGTGGCATCTCGTGAATGAGGGCCTCCCAATGTATGGGCCTGCCCTTAGCTGCAGGCTGTGCTCTATCTGGGCTGACTGGAGTTAGGCTATTTCTAGACTGGGCCCTGGCCTCATGTGTCAATTAGCTTTAATATAAAGCAGGTCAGTAATATGAGTGACCCACTTTCACAATAAAATGTGAATGAAGCACAAACACTCACAGTGCGCTACTATGAGTTGTGAAAATTTAAGAGATTATCCAAGTGCTTGGTGAAGTCATCATGTGTCATTTATGCATATATTAGCCCTGGTAGTACAATATAAATGTTTTGGGTTTTTTAAACTATGATGATGACTCTACTCTCCAACTTATTATTTTAGAACTATGTATTCATTCTGTTACTTCTGTCATACTTGCCAAGTGTCCATTAATTGGTTAGATATATGGGCCATTGACATCTTTTAAAAGATAGTCCACATTGAAATGCATTTAGGGAGCAAAATGCATCTTCAACACTCCACCTATGGGTCAGATTATGTCACCTTGCAGTGACTCATGAGAAGGAATGTACAATTAGCTTACCTGCTTTACCAGTTACTCATTGACTCATCCACCCATGACACTAGGAGTGTTCAAAGCCATTCACTTCCATTAGTTATCTGCTAGAAATTATTACCAGAGGAGACTGAAACCATTGAAAGGTCATAAAATGAAAACTGAGAGGCATGGGAATATGCTGTTGCCTCAGTGTCACAGCTGCTCTAGTCAACTTCCTCCCCAAGTGAATTTCCTCAATTTCACTTCAGCCCACATGGCTAAATGTCTCTGTTTTTAGAAACCAGCGAAGGATAAATTATAGAGCCACCTAACCCCAGTGTTAGCCAACTATCTGGAAGCCTGACTAATTTACTCAGTCAAAGACAGGCTAGACTAACGTTTAATGCTAAAACAATAGTTTAATATCACAAATGGGTACCTTTGACAACATATACTGTTGATAAACAGATCTAAAATAACAAGCTGTCAGCCACCTCGTCTTCGCATATAAACGTTAGCCAAGCATATGGCTTGAGAAGAAATGGGTCAACCATGCGCTGGGTCAAGATTTTTCACAAAGGGCGGAAGGCAGATAGCTCAGTCGCCAGCTAACGCTAGCTAACCTATTTACGTAAGGTAACAATATTGCCGAACGCAAGTCTAACTTGATAATTCTTGTTCTGATGAACATGGGCTAAATTTAACACATTATAAAGTCATAGTGTCAGTGAACTGAGTTAGTGAACAGTTAGTGGTTAACAATCGCTAACGTTAAGCTAGGTGTTGCCCAAGATAATTGCTGCCTTTGCTGTTAACCAAACGCTAAATAAATACACTTGTGGACAACGTTTAGTTTGGATCAAAAACAATGTTCATCTCTCGTATGACATTATTCCGATTAGCATTAATATCCTGGGAGAGCACTATGTTATTAATAGTGATCGTAGTCAGTGTGTTTGCCTTCCAGGAAATAGCCTGAGCCCTACCAGCAAGCTAACGTAATGTTAGCTAAGTTAGCAGGCTAGCTCAGCTCCGTCACTTGGCTTCACCAAACAACGTTTATCACTAGTCTTCAGTTACGCTAACGTTAGCCAACTTGCGAAGTTACCAAACGTCAGTTGGCAAAACAAAGAGAGATGACAACTGACAACTGTCGAAACCGTGAATTTCTGTCTGTTTCGACGTTGTTTTAAAGGATAGCGTATCTCGACTAAGTTCCAACCGTCTTGCTTTATTCGGCTAATGTGGCTACACACTAGCTCACTTCCTTAGACAGCCTCTTATCTACTTTGCACTGTGTTGTGCTTGGTTAGCCTACGTTCGCCAACTTTACATTAAGCTACCGTGATCTGTAACGTGTTTCTGTCGTATAAAATTACACCAGGGAATAGTTCCAAGATATAAACTTTCTAGTTAGTGAAATTGCTACTTACAAAGAGCAGGCTGAACATTGAAATCCCGTGACTACCCCGGAGAAAGTGGAGGGAGAGCAGAAACCGCTGTCAAGTCGCCTTTTTGTTCCTCTTCAATGTGGCAGCTTGAATTCTCGTCGGTGATCGGTAACTGTTGTTGGGGAGGAGCCTCCTAAGTTGAGGTACCTCCATATGCTCTCGGAAATATTGAAACTACCAAAGGAGCGCACGCAAACCACCAACCAAAGTGGTAAATACGACTGGGAAAGTCGGGATCTTCTGTAATAACCGAGTTGAGATTTGACATTTAGGTGGAGCAGAGCACGTAACCAGTGTCAGTGTATGGTAAAAGCGTTATGCCAAACATTAACCTTTGTTAATTAATTAATTAATTAAATAATAAAAACAGTTACGTGCTTGACGCGTTTTTCTCAACGTAATTTCGCCGCTGCAACATGAAGTAATTTATTTCTAAAAAATACTAAAAGAAATCGTGAGCAACAAACTAATTTTGTTGTATTTGGTTCAATTGTGTCATTATTTTCGACCAAAACCACTGAATGCACGATGGAGTACCGACGTACGAGCTTGCTATGGGTCCTTTAAGGCAGCATAGGGTGTTGCGCGTCAGTGCGACGTAAGGAGAGTCCGGCTGCATGATGACAGCTCACCATGGTGACGACAGTTCTGAAAAAGAACTCCTGAATAATTTCCGCATATATTATATTATGCCTGCATTATTTTGAAACAAACGTCTTGCCTAACGTCTTCCAATTAAGTCTCATGTGGTTGTGCCACGTAATAATGAGTCATACACAATGTAAATGATGACCTTTACCTGGGGCTAGGCCTATTTGTTTAACCTAAAAAACTTTTTGCGTGTGTGTGTGTGTGTGTGTGTGTGTACTTGTGTGTGAGCTTGAAAGTGTCCCTTAGGAAAAATAAATAGAATAATGTACAATATCACAACAAAACAACAGTATCAGTTCGAGCGATTCAGGTGTACCTGTGGTCTGACCTTAGAGCAAAAATGAAGCATGCAAGTGTCTCATTTGGGCACACACCTACCCTGTTTAAATAAAGACATTTCTATAATGATATAAAATAAAAAGATACTATAATGTACAGTAACGTCACTATAAATTCACTATTCACTACCCTAGAAAGTCCCTAGGAATATTATAGAAATATTATAGTGATCTTCCATTAGGGTTCTCATAAGATACACTATTGTTAAAGGTAGGACTTTGACCTTTTCATGATGAGATGAAAACCGCTCTTGAGACTTAATCTGTCATGGTCAGACAGTCCATGCCACTGCCTTTTGCACAGGTATGTTGTATTAGAGATTGGATATGTAATTGATAATATCAATAGACCTCTGAACACTAATGAGATATTGACAGGTCAGACAGGGCCCATTCAAATAACAAAGGCTTGCGATATCTAATATAATTGTGTATCTCCCTCTAGTGTTCATTCATTTATCTGCAATAACAAACTACATACTGAATTTGCCTTGAGTATTTAAGAAAAATCTATGGTTTCTAGACATAAGCTCCACTCTCTTTATGACATGCACATAGATAGAAACCTGACACGGACATACAAGAAAGTATTTATTGATGTGGTATCAATACAATCAAGTACTGTAGATTTTGTATAAGCAGACAAAACATTTTCAATCAAAAAGAGTGCATTTTATACCCAAATTCTATTGCATAGAGTGCACGCAATAGCCATGTATAAGACAAAAATCCTATAAGTTGATACATTGTACATTACACAAATAGAAAATAAAAGTCCACAAATAATCCTTCACAAACAACGCTAGAATGCTAACTACATGTTGTAAATGCTCTTAACTCATCAATGCTGTTAAATACCATTTATACGTTCTAGGCTTCGGTGGTCGGTTTTGGCATTCCTATTAAATTATCACAAATGTATAAATACATCTTCATTAATTTCATGTGCAAATGGGAATGGTCGTTTGTATTTATCGAAACTAAAACAAACAAATATCCCTTAAGAACCGAAGCAAGGCTTTTTTTTTTCTTCTTTTTTGTTAAGAAAAACAGAAAACAATTCAAAGCAATTTGTGATTGAGACAGTACACGGATCTTACTGACACTTGTTAAATAATTTGCACACAGGGCAAACTGCAAGCAAGTGACATTGTCTATGAAAACACGAAGGACAGAGAGTAATAGCCACATGTAACTCAAATAGCCATTTCAAATGTCTAAAAGAAGGAGACGACAAAAAAAAAAAGAAGCAACATACAGTACACAACGAGCCTCAGATTGTCTAGTAGACTCACGCAACAATTATGGTACATAAACCGAATGTAGGTGTGTTCATGTTATGAGACAGATAGGGCAAGAGCAAGTGCATTGTTTGCATTACATAGGTGTAAAATACTGAATAGGCCTCATCCTTGGACTGCTTTTCCAGAGCAACTTGAGTAGTTTGTGTATAGTGAGACAGCATGGTTTCATTTGTAGGAACTTTATTGCTATTATTGAAAAATCAGTCAAACAGCATACATTCATTCTGATTGCAAAGATCAATGTTTGGCACAATCCTGTACATTGACATTCCACCAGTAAGGCGTAAGGTAGTCCTAAATTCAGTGTAATGAAAGTGTTTGGATGGCATTAATTATTGTCAGTCATGTGCATATACCATGCAATACCACTTACAATGGAATCCTTTCTGAACTGGTACACCTAAAGGCATGTAGACCGTATCATAACCTTCACATCTTCAATGTAAAGCCACATCCATCAGTGTTGCCCCGATCTCACTCTCCTAGCCTCCCTGCCACTGCAGCCCTTGATAAAAGATCTCTGTGTAAAGACTTTGCACTCTGCACACAATGTCTCTTTTGTTTGTGACTTTGTACAACATAGGAATATTGCACAACAATACACTCATTGGACCAATATGAAAAATAACCTGCTCAGTGTTAGCCAGTAATTAATGTCTAGAAGTTTTCTCGCTTTATCTCATTATATCAGTTGTTCTATTTTCTTTTACATCTTCTATCATCTAGTCATGACATTCATCTATCACCTATTTCATAACTTGTTCCCTTACTTTGCAAAGGCACCGACAGAGTGTTGTAATGTAAAGCTATATGGGCTTTTCTTATAAACCCAAAGGGAGGCCAAAGCATATTTGAAGCCATATCTCTTGCGGAACAGTAATTGGATTGTAAGCTCTTCCTATACTCTGCAACATATTCTCAAGTTTATTATTATCCTTGCTGAAGTGTTCATGACCTGAATGCCAGGGGGACAATGGGACACAAATACATGCTCGCACACGCACACTCACGCACACGCACACACACACACACACACACACACACACAACACACACACACACACACACACACAGTGAAAGGCAGAATGGCACCCATACCAGAACATACAAGAACACGCATACACACACAGCGTGTATCTTTAATGCTTCATCCAACAAAAACGAGTAAATACGCTGCTCTCACCTCTGACCCACCACTTCTCCCAGAAATCTGGCAGGGGTTTGTTAAATGTTATGCAACCTGTCTTTCACAACCTGTGGGCCTCAGTCAGTCCCTTTACTTATTCATGGAGTAAATGAAGATCGATGTTCATTTCCTATTGCATGATTTGACGCTGTTCAGTTCTGAAAACATCCTGTCTTTGTAACCATGGGTTTTCCATTAAGCTAAACAATAATTCAGCTGTTTTTGACATGGTGCTCGGGGGAATTAATGGTCTTTGTTCTTTTAAGTCAGACCTATTCTTGAGAACTTGAGAACCATTTGCCCAGCAACAGGTCAAATGGAAACTGGCACCAAAGGAGGAAGTGGATGAATAAGAACAAGGTGATTGTGTTATTTCTCATCCATTCGTATTTCCCAAACCTGAACCAGTTTACAGCATCTTCACAGATTGCATGTTTACAATATGCGGTCAGAGTGGGGCTTTTAAAGTGTGTCATAAAACAGATTACTCACTTGGTATGTTAATGTGACATTGATTTCTCAGTGGCTAGTATAACATTAGAAAGCAGTGATGTCACGGTTAGAGCTCATGATGATGAGGGTAACTGTGACATGATGGGATTTGCAGTGCACATAGGGAATGGGAATAACCACCAGATCGATACAACGAAGCAGGCCATCGATCCAGCTACAGTTGGGTCCATACTGTCCATTTGCAGTTGCTTTTAGTATCTATATTATGGCATATAAACATTTACTGTATGTATACATATAGTCCTCAATCAATATGTATTGAAAGTTAAAAAAAAAAAAGTTGTCCTTGCATGTTGTTGATGCTTTTCAAAAGGGCAATTTGATTTCAATAGTTCTAATACTGCTAGATAATATTATTCTTGGAAGTGATCTTTTTTTGTGGGTTTTACACAATCTAGAGGAGAGGAATAAGTTATAATAATTGTGTAAACCCATAATTTTCAATAATCTACTTATAAATTCAGAAAGAAGCAAAGAAATTAGAGCCTAACAGATGCTTATGCCAACTAAATGTCAAAATATATACCGTATTCTAACAATAAAGATTTATTTCCATTAATATTTTTTTATGTAGCAATTGTTAAGAATACCAAAAGGGGCATACCATGATAAACTGGAAAGTAATGGTATTATGGCATTGAAGGATTTGCTTTGCTATTGTTGCTCTGTATGTTTTGCATGTTGTGTATTGTCGCTCTTTACATGTCAATATTTGTCATTCACTATAAATAAGGACACATATGAGTTTTGTGCAGGAAGTGACTGCAGCCAGGGGGACCAATCAGCCCCCCCAGGGTCTGGTGATGTTGTCCTAATGATGTCAGAGCATATGGGCAGGATGTGCAGTCACATGGGAAGGTCTGTTACTTACACATTGCAAAGTAAGGCACTTAATAGTCTGAATCCAATAAACAACAACAATGATGACAAGGACAAAATAATAACAATAAAATTATGACAAATATAATAATTAAAATAATATAAGCTAAAAAAAAACATCAACATAAAAACACAAACCAAAACACATTTGAAAGACATCGAAACACAGAACACAGCATGAAAATCCTTCCCCTGCCTTTTAACTCTTTCCATCTTTCATTCACAAAGTTTCTTTTGTTGATGTTGTTGAGGGTGATATTGATGAAGATGATGGCAATAATATTGATAACTTTATGTTTTTTGTTTCTATTATGGCTGCAGGTATTTTAGGTTTAGGGCTGCTCTGAGGCACCAATACAGGGACATGTTTGAATGAAAGGACAGGGTTATGTAGGACAGAGCAGGAATCCTGAGAAGGAGGAATGGATGTACTCGGTGGAATAAAGGCCATTGGCCTGATCCGAGGGCATCTGGACCCATACCTGGTCGCCCTCCTTCAGCTCCAGCACAGCACTACCGGACGCTTGGTCCATGTAGCCCTTCTTGTATTCATCATAGGTGTAGGTGGCTGGTACACTGTTTTTGTAGAGTGCCACCCACAGGCTGGTTCCCTTTACATGCATGTGGTAGGCAAAGTAGTAGACACCAGACAGAGGGGCAGTGAACATACCAGTAGCAGGGTTGTAGGCATTTTGTCCATTGTACAGGGTCCTGTCGAACTTGATTGGCATGCCCGAGGGAGGGAAAGGCGTGGTGAGTATAGCAGTGAAGGCTGGTGCTACCGAGGCAGAGAGTGCACCATGACTATACACAGGTCTCTTCCTGTCCCCTGGTACTTCATCCCCTTCCAACTCTGACTCCGATGGCCCTGCCACAACTGTTTGGCCGTTTCCTGGAGGACCTGGGGGCCCTGGAGGACCAGGGACGCCAGGATTTCCGTTAAGCCCAGCGGTGCCAGGTTTCCCTGGAGGACCCTGAGGACCTGGAGTTCCCTTCTCTCCAAACTTACCCAGCCCTGGAGCACCTGGCAATCCAGCGTCACCCTTTAGGCCTGGGACACCCTGTGGCCCCATGGGACCCAAAGGCCCCTGAAGACCAGGGATGCCAGACTGTCCCCTGGGACCTGGAACCCCCATAAACCCTGTCTCACCTTTAGACCCTGGAGCACCTGTCAGCCCTGGATTCCCAGGGAGGCCAATATACCCTGCCTCACCTTTGGGTCCAGGTTTTCCAATAGCCCCATTAGGACCAGGGATGCCCTTTTCCCCAAGGATGCCAGGTTTTCCAGGAAGCCCACTGGGGCCTTGGTCACCTCTGAGGCCAGGCAGACCTGGAGGCCCCTGGGGGCCCAACTCTCCTTTTAGTCCGGGTATTCCATATTTCCCTGGGAGCCCCATGGGACCTTGAAGTCCTGGAGGTCCTGGTTGTCCATCGAGGCCTGGCTCCCCCATTGGGCCCTCCATTCCTGGCTCTCCTTTGTCCCCAGGAAGCCCAGGCAACCCACCATGGCCCTTGTCTCCCTTTGTTCCAATCAGACCAGGTTTACCATAGCCAGGAGCCCCAGGAAGTCCAGGAGAACCCCTGGGCCCTGGCTCACCCTTTGGCCCAAAGGAACCTGGTGCTCCTGGGGAGCCATCTAGCCCAGGCTTTCCTAACCCAACTGGCCCTGGCAGACCCTGTAGACCTGGAGCCCCAGCCTCTCCTGGCTCTCCTGGGTTCCCTGGGAGTCCATGATCACCTTTAAGACCAGGTTGTCCGGGAAATCCATTTGGTCCTGGTTTGCCCACACCTGTAAGACCAGGTGGCCCTGGATTGCCCTTCAGCCCAGGCGGGCCCCTTATACCTGTAAGGCCTGGCTTTCCATTTCCATTCTCACCCTTGAGTCCACGCTCACCTGGTACACCGGGCCCGCCCTTCAGTCCTGGTTCTCCGCGAGTCCCAGGAGGGCCTCTGATGCCTGGAAGCCCAGGTTTCCCATTCAGAGATAGACCAGCTGGACCAGGTAGGCCAGGTTGCCCTGAAAGACCTCTGGGGCCTGGTTCACCACGAGGACCAACCTCGCCATTAAGCCCTGGCATCCCCTTTGGCCCAATCTTTCCTGGGAGACCTGGAAGTCCAGGCTTCCCAATTCCTGGAAAACCTGGAGGCCCCTGAGGGCCCTGCTGACCACTGAGACCTGGTTTCCCCAGTCCAGGTTTCCCTGGAACTCCTGGTGGCCCAGGGGGTCCTCTTGGTCCAGGTTTCCCTTGTGGGCCTGGCTCTCCCTTCACATCCATCATGGGTGGCATATCTACAAAGAGAAAATAATACACAGTGATCATGTGGTCAATGTAATGAGGCAGTCCAAAAAAAGAAACGGAAAGCAGATAAAAAAGGTTTATATAAGGACTTGTTATAAAAGTGTTACCTCTTGCAATTTGGTTAACTAATATCCTTTAATGAATTAAACTCTCCATGACTCACAGTCTGTGTTCATGAGTTCAAATGTCACCTGGAGAGAAGGTTAACTTTCCTGTTTTCCAATAAACTGACTTAGTTTGAGTGTGGCTGTAAATCATGTGATTGTACAACACAATGGAGAGGAAGCTAGACTAAAGAAATTCACCACACAGCTAGACCAGAGACACAGAGGGAGGAGATACACAAGCTTGACCTACAAAACGCTACAGCATCCGCTGGCCAGTCTCAGGTGATTTGCTGTTCCACTGCCTCAGCCCAGCATCACACTGCCTGTATGTAACTCTCTAGGCTATGTCATACGGCCGGGGCCTGATCATCGCATCTACACAAATCTCCCTAACATAATAGAACATAACTGTCAAATGTACATAGTATAACCATTTTCACAACTGTGCGAATTAACCTTGGTATTTTTGAAGGCTAAACATACCTTATTGAAATCTGAGGTTCAGTTTCAACAAGGATCCAAGCCAGTTTAAATTAGCGCAATACTTTCTCCCAGATCGATTTTTTAATCTCTAAGGACGAGTTCTGCTTAGCATTCATGGTCCTTTTTAGCATGGCACTGCAAGTGCCTCAGATTAAGTGCCTCACTCAAGGCACCTCAACACAAACCTCTGAGGAAGGGGAAAAGGCCTCACTCATTCTCCTTCCCTGTTCTTATTTTTTGGTTGCCTCAGTTGCCCATTTAAACTGACCACCTTCCCATTACAAGCCATCTCTAACCTTAGGCAACTGCCTCCCCCTAGTGGCAATCAATAAGAGGACTCTTTGCACCATCAATATACTTGAAATGACAGAAAATGTAAAATACAATGCCACTTTAAATGCCAATGGGCCTTACATATTTCTGCATTTCAGTGAGTACTAGATCTTAAACATACCACTAATTCATTCATAAACAATGGTAAATAACAATTAATGCGTGTCAGCATTTGAATTTTAGTGTATAAGTGAGCAGCACACTGAATCCAAGTTGTATGATTAGCCTACAGTAGATGCTGCTGAAATCAGCATGCTATGTCTGTAAGGTTAGTTGTTTTTGGGCACAGACATACAGTAGTTGCTCTTAATTTTCACCACATTTGTGATTCATAGTTAGCATACATGTGGCAGGCCTAACTCTTATAACAGTCAGTATTTGCCAGAGCCACTGTGGTTCCAGGTACCTCAAACCATTATTCAGAATTTTCTTCCTTTATTTAGAAATTATTATAACTATATATACTTATTTTCATTGTAAATGTCAGCCATATGCTGACTCAGTTCTAGTGATTTTTAGTGTAACTAAAAAAACAACAACACGTGAATTACCACATATAAGGAAGATGCCATGGTAACCTCTGAAGTGTACATTTTTATTCTCAAATGTAGCTCCATTGTAGATGTTTTAGTGTTTGGGTCTTCGGTCAACCCATGGTGGGTTCCCTTCTTTAGACATCATCAAAAGTAGTGAAATATACTACACGACATTTCAGAGGTTAGCAGACCCTAAGCTTGTGAAGTTTTTAAGATGTGTTTTCAGATACATGTGAAGCCTGTGGCAGTGACGATCTAGCACAAAATGGCTATTATCTTAAAAATGGAAACAGATGCTGAACAGTGGTTTGAGGTATTAACTCCTATCAAGGCAAGAATGATATGCAGCCCAGAGGACATGAATGCTTGTATGAAGAGCAAAAATGCAACAGAAAATTGGAAATTGGATACTAGTGGTATCAAGCTGCGTGCCATACCTTGCTGTGGGCTTGTGACCTACTAAGTATTGACTAGTTAATTATTGATATTCTCCACAGTATGAACTGGGGACACCCAGTTTGTTTTAAGTGTCCATGATATGTTCAGAACACCTGCAAACTTTGAGACACTGTTAATTTTTTTGTTGGTCAACCATCTCATCTTTTGATGAATACATTTCTATATTACTGTCTAAACTCAGTCAAAGGTCATGTGCGTGGGACATGAAATATCTTGACCCAGGATAGCATATTGATATGTGATATACTACATATTTAATATGTTTGGTGTTTTTTTTATTTTGATTGACAGCAGACATTGTGTACAATGTTTTGTGGCTCTGGACACATTAAAACAATTCCAAAAGCATTGTGAATTGTCAAAAATGCATAGATGTCTATGACAAAATGTCTATGAAAAAAATGCTTAAAACGATAGTTTCTATTTTGTTGCAGTGTGGTCTTCTGACCACTTGGTGGTGGTAGAAGCATTATATTAACACAAACTGGAACGGTATTAGTTTCACTCCTCAGAGTCCAAGTCTTGCTCACTGCCACAGTCTCTGCAATTGCACTTACACAAAGTACAACATTAGATCATGTATAGGACGTGCATGCAGTCAAGTCAAACTCTTTGCTATCTCTGTGAGTGATTCCCAGGGATCTAAAGTTTCTTTCCCCGACACTGAACTTCCTCTGAATCCAACTTCTGGAATGCGTCTTTGTCAAACATTATTTCATGGTACCTAAATGAAAATGTGCCTGTCATGAGAGGAAATTTGCTCTGAAGCAGGGGCCCCTGACTGTTTGAGGGACATTCAAAATAAGTTATCCATGTGGTCCATAGCCTGCATTGGTATTCAATTCAATTTGATAATGATCGCAGGGATAGCATGCACATTTAGTCTTTCAGGACGCTTATCTCTTTATTTCACTTCCCTCAGCCTTTTATTTCTTCTATTTTTGTTTCCTCTTTCCTTCACACTTTCTCCCCATCTCCACCCCCCTCCACCCCCCATCCCTCACCGTCAAAAAACAGTGGGGTAACAGCATCCAGATGGTGGGAGGAACAACTGGCCCAGTGGAGCTCTGCAAACAGTGGGCAATCAGGCCTCCATTAGGCCCCAACTGAGGACCTGCCAAGTCCCACTGGACCCACAGGGCAAGGAGACACACTCCAATGAGCCCTTTTACCGCCTGAGGAGAACCAATAAATACATCTGTCTGTCCTGGTCCTTGGGACGGCCTCCATATCAAACACATCTTGAACTGGGTTGTTGGACACTCAGACCTGTATGATGTTGGTGTCACAGGAAGTTGTTTTTCTGTGTGTAATGTTTCCGTTGCCGACTGTGTAGCTTTGGATACTGTATAGGTTGTGCAGATGCTCGGCGTCATGCACAGTTTGGTTCAAATAGTTGAAAAACAGATCAAATGGTCAGACTACTGCCAGCGGGATAGCATAGGAGAAACATCCCATCAACTGAAGATAACTGAGTAGGGTTGAACTTAATTTGAAACAATTTAAGAAAGACATTCGCTTCGTTTCAGAGATTTCTACATTCTTGAATTTCTATCCTACATTTGCACTTCATTTTAATCAGCCTTACCAGCCTTGTCAAAGAATTTATTCTGTTAGAAATGTCCAATTTGATAGTGTTGTTTTGTATTGTTATGTATTATAGTCTGTACTGTACCTGCTTTCATAAAGCCTTCATGTCTGCTTTTTGACAAAGGCACAGGGAGAGCTTACATCCCCAATCCCCAAAACACACACACACACACACACACACACACACACACACACAGGCGTGCACACTTTCATAACAGTCTTACTGATGGGGGGAGTAGCTACATGGGGTTACCTCTGGGTTTATCAATTTAAAAACACTGTTATCAGCGCATCCCCTAGTCCACGTTACCACACGTTGTAGTCAGTTCACAGCATATGCTTCGTAGAGTGAGAGATTCACACACACACACACACACACACACACACACACACACACACACACACACACACACACACACCCATTGCTCACCAATGTAATGTCCCTTGCCCTCTCGGAACGGGGGTCCAATAGGCCCTTTCATCATAGGCTGCATGTACTTCATCTGGGGCATGGGGGGGTAGCCTCCAGCCAGAGCACGACCCCCCAGCATCAGCAGCACGCAGACAGGAGCCAACAGCATGGTCACCAGCCTCCCAGGCTCCAGGCGTCACACACAAAGAACTGGAGGAAACAACAGAGGAGGGGGAAGGGGGGAGGGGGGGGGGGTGGGGGAAGGAGGGGACAGGAGGTAATTGTTAATATGGTTGAAATTGCTGGGCTTTATTATTTTATTGTGGATTGGAGTTGGTCTCTCACATGGAAACTTCAGTGGTCAATTCAAGGAAAAATAGCAATGTATTTGCTTGTCGCATACTTAGTTAAACCAATGGCATTAAAATGTTTGGCATAGAAACACGAGGGTATAAAGGGATAAGAGTTGAGATGACATGAAATTGTGTGCAAACTGCAGGTGTACAAGCACAATCTGTGTGTGCATATAGCCTATGCAACGCCCGCACGCCTGTCCAGATGCTCACGTCGACCCATCCAGGTCGCCCATGCTGTCAGCTGCACAGGTATGTAGTATGCACTTGGCTGGACCAGTGTGTGGCTGTCAGGAATGGTGACAGGCCGACCTGCTGATTTTAATTTATTGCAGGAAGAAATTATCACTTCATCCTCATGTTACCACTGCCAAATATTTACACAACCCTGGTCAGGCGCAAGCAGGGGGATTGTGAGGGTGTGTGTCTATGTGTGTGTGTGTGTGTGTGTCAGCATATATGTTTGGGTGGGTGTAGGTGTCCAGGAGTGACTATAACTGCTGAGATGATGTATGAAAATGGCCCAATTCCCTCTCTAACTCTGCCGTCTGAGCTGCTTCTCTCTGCTCTACGTGGCCCGGTGACTGTCAGGAGCTCCCTGGCGATAATGCCGTGACGCAAAATGTGATCCTGGGCTCGACCTGCTTCCTTTCAAAACGCCAACAATCTCTCACTTACATTAACGAAATTGTGGCGAGCGATGCTGCACAGATGGCAAACATACTGTAACTCCCACTCCAACAATCTCAGAGGAGTGAGTGTGAACGCCACATATTTAATTGCTTTGTATAAACCTGTATATGTGTTCAAATACAAAAAGGCCTTTATTTATTTATACCTGGCGGATCACCACGCAATTACAGCATGGGATACAGCATACACGATAGAGTAGCAACAAACAGGACTGTAAAATAACAGGCATAACGTACACAGTGACACAATAAAAGAGAAGAAGAAGACACTACATGCAGTTAAGAGGAAAGCCTGGAAAGCAGGCTAACCACACGGGACACAAGAGCATTATAATGAGAACGAGTAGAGACCCACTCCATCATTCTGGCAATACTGATTTCAGGCAGTCGCTTCCTACCGCAAGCTATACTCCAGAGCCAGCGTGAGATCAAGGCGGGTTATAATGCAACATAAAGTACCACTCTCCGGGGCCAAAGAAGGGGAGCGGCTCGGACCCTGAGAAATACACCAATATATCAGTCGCGGAAACCCGGCCAGCTCTTCCACCCGCCTCTCTCAGTCATTTGATCACCTGATATGATCATTCTCTCCTTCAGACTCATCCTCAAACTCCAGCTTTAACACTATTTCTACTATGCTCTCGGATGCAAGGTGAGCTCACCATTCTGCATCCCCTTTGACAGTCGGCAGGAAAACCCGCTTTGAGTACGGTTTCTACGCCTGCGTCGTGTTTATTATCGGTTTTATTGCCGGGTTTTGTTCTGGCCATAACTCAGATAGTAAGAGCGCCGTCTCGCTAAGCTGTTTGGATGCCGATAGCGAGAGTTCGAGACGTCAGCAGTTTATGACATGGCGCTGCAATTACGTGAAAATGTGTTGACATTTTGTAATGTGAAAATTACATCAAATTACACCCCGAAACTAATTTGGAGCAGGAGTTGGGAGTAAAAAGTTGGGAGTTTAAAAGCAGGCCTCGACTCGCTACGACTACTTAAAAAAGGTGTGCTCATTGCCACCATGTGTGTTGAGATCGGGTCTGGTTTGCAGCTTTTGCTCTAGCTGTCGTCTGTGGTTGGTTAGTACTAGCGAGCACATACTTAGGCAGTCAAATTCTTGTTTTACAGCCATTTACCAATGTGTTTCTCGAAGCCCCCCGAGCTAGTTGTTTTGGTAATTAGTCACGTCTGTGTGGGAGTCTGTCTGTGCAAGTGTGCATTTATACTTTCTTATGTTGTTTATGTTCCTCTGTGTCGGCGGAATATGTGTCAGCATAAAAAAAAAACACTTCCTAAATGCTGTATGGAGCCACAGCCCAGGAAAAATATGACAATATGATAGTGGAGGCAACAGGGAGAGAGATTTAGAGAGAGCTAGAGAGAGAGAGCGAGCGGTATTGGTAGTCCAGTGTTTGGTCCTTGGCCGACTCGCTGGCTGGCTGGCAGGGGAGCTGGTCTTAGGCGCTGTGGTTTTGTGGTAGGGGTAATTTAACTGGTGGTTCTGGGTGCCCACCGTCCTGCAGGCGTCAAACTCTCCAAAAAGGACCGGGAGAGGACACAGACATGTTACAGGGATCAGACGCGAGTCGAGTTCGCAGACCTCCACAATGTGTTTATCAAATGTTTTTGTTGAAAAGCTCTGCAGACGTCGTTAAAAAAAAAAACGACCTCACGCAATCCTGTCTGGCTGCATGGGCCACCGTGAGCCACTGCTGCTGGCCCCCGGGACGCGTACGAGCTCTCAAACACACACACACACACACACACACACACACACGGGGGGGGGGAACACCCACGTCAGGAAACACACATGCACCCCGGTATGCGTGTGAACGCGAACGCATACCTCTGGTAAGTGGTTATGCAGGGTGTCTTAAAAATACCCAACCTCGTTAACTTCCCCCATTTTCACATGATGCCGCGCCATTCAAAACAAACCATAACATAACACTGAATTTGAGAGAGAGAGAGAGAGAGAGAGAGAGAGAGAGAGAGAGAGAGAGAGGGGTGGGCGGCTAATGGTGAATCAAAGTCATTAAACATGAGCGGCATACACAGTTACAGGGAAAAAAGCCTCGTCTGGCAGGCCGGTGACACTTTATATAAAACAGATTTAAGAGAAAGAGAGAAAAAAAAACACACACCACACACATAAGACATTACAGCAACAGCTCCAAAAACACAAATCAGAACAGAAAATTGTTTTTAGCAAAGAACGAGGAAATTAGGGTGACTGATGCCCGGGGCAAAGGGACACCGCCAACGCCATGGCATTCTTTCAGTCATCCAGACAGCTGGCAAATTGCAGGATGCTATGTATAGCATCCACACGAAGCGTAAAAAAAAGACACGTGTTGGCAAGCTCACGTAACGAACATCTCTCGCTCTCGCACGGGTTCTATCTCAAAAACCACCTGGTAATCCGAGCGGCAGACACAGACCGAACGGCGAGCTTGCGGTTGACGCCTTCTCGAAACATGTGCCGGGATGGGATGCCATTCGAGCAGAGCTAGAAACAGCAAAAAAGCTGAGACGGCTTTCGGGCGGGCCAAGGCAGACTCTGTAGCCTCCAAACCAAAAACTCAGCGGCATCTCAAGTGGCCTGCCCAGACAGGCGAGAAGAGACGCAGACACCGTGGCTCGGCGCAAGACCAAGCAGACACTTCCCCTAAGTGCTCCCGTCTACCCCGGCTAATGAAATCAGCAGCGCCGGGGGAAGGTTGAGGTCGAAGGTGTGCTCCGTCTCCAACTTCCCCTCTCGCCGCGTGCGCGCGTGCGGGATCCCAGCCTACCAGGCATTTCCTAAACCGCGTGCCGCGAAGGAGCTTATAGGTGTACCGAGACGGGGGGGAGGCGGGTGTTTCTGCGGCTGACATCGGAGCAGCTCCTTGAGTGAGGGCGTCATCGCCGACGCCAGCGAAGCCGTTTTAAACACCGAATGGTTCTACCGCCGGCCGAGGTCACGATCCCACTTCGGTTACAACCGCACGGTTTATGAGGAGGATGCTCGCTGTACCTAAACACCCCCGCCGACCACGTCTTTCAGCTGATTCATCCAATTCTTACAAACTTCAGCCATGACCGTAACCATGACCGTAACCGTGAAGCCACATGGGCGATGGGCTCTTACTCGACCACAGCCGTTCTTCCTCTACCGAGCGTCCTTCTCATGAGCTCAGCAACACCGACGAGCAAACGCTAGGCCGCAGACGCACCGTCCCTCGCCGGAGGGGGAGACGGGTATGCGTTACAACCGAATTCAATTAATACACCTGTGGCTTATTATTGAAACGATCGTCTAGACGCGCAAAACGTTGAGTCATTTTCCAGATTGGAAAATGACGTAGCTGCAAACACTCAAGCGTACACAAATATCCAGACAACACTGAGCTCCACTGACCATTGACCTGCGTGTGTGCTTTGTTCTATAGAGAGAGAGAGGGATGGAGGGAGGGAGGGAGGGGAGGAGGGAGAGAGTGAATGTAGCACTTACACAACGAGGGCACACAGCGCTTATTGAGTCTGAGGGTGTGTGTGTGTGTGTGTGTGTGTGTGTGTGTGAAGGGGGGGAGAGGAAATTGAGCGTGCAGGATTTTATTTAAAGAATCACCTTCTTCTGAATGAGGTAATCCCTCTCTGGGCCGTCACGCCTTTCCGGTGTCAGCTTCACTGCGTTTCACCGGAGCGGCGGTCACAGCTCGCGATGGTCTTTGAACGCACCTCAACACTGTTTGTGTAAATAATCACCCACTAATGACTGCGTAGGCCTTGGGGGGTGCGGGGGGAGGGGGGGGGGGGGGGACAGTACGGCTATTCACGTATTGTGTCCATGTGTGGGTGCACGCATGTGTGTGTGTGTGTGTGTGTGTGTGTGTGTGCATAGAAATAGCTACAAAGCTAACACGTGCATCTACGGCGTGATGACACAGTATAGCTGAAGTGTATGTTAGCTTGCCTCTTTCTCACTCACTCTATGACCACACATTTACTCACACACACACACACACACACACACACACACACACGCGCGCATAGATGACATACCGGAGTACATATTCACTCACATAGACAAATGGGAGTACACACAAAAACACCAGATTTTTCGTTCTACAGTCAACCTCAGGGATTCCTCGAGTCAAGGGAGGGGTATACGCGCCAAGACACCAGAGTTGGGAAATATGAAATATGAAAACTGTTTTGATCAGATCGATCTGAGGTCAGGCAAAGTCAGAAAGAGAGAGAGAGAGAGAGCGAGAGAGAAAGAGAGAAAGGCCAAAATGCAACATCCCTTCTCCTCATCCAAACCGGCTTGTTCTCAGGGAGCCATTGACATCACAGACATCATCCATCTTTCTCTCTCTCATCTCTCTGGACGGAGGCGACGAGATGATATACGACCGCGCTGCCAGGAGACCCACCGAGCTCTCCTCTACCTCATACAGGCAAAGAAAAGGTTGCCTGCTTCAAGCGCAGGTACTGTACGTGCGATCTCCCGGGGGGGGGGTGTTTAAAAGCCATTCCCCTACAGCAGCGTGACCGATTACACGCTCTCGGTTTTGCGAAATGTATCTCCGCCCTGTTTGTGGGGAACAGCAGAAAAGAAGATGGACGGGGAATCCGAGTGAAACGGAGGGAGGACGTAGCATGAAACACTGAATAATGGTGGTGAGGGGAACTGAAAAGGGCCTCACTTTCCTTGGAGGGGTAGGAGGGAAAGAGAAGAGCCCCATCAATTCAGGCAACGGTACCTGTGGAGCAGGGACGGGTTTTCCTAACATCCCCGAAGATCCGTGCAGGGGTGAGGGGAGGATGAGGAGGTGGTGGGGGGACACGGGGGGGGAGGAGGAGGCGAGAGTTTATGTTGATGGAATGGTCGAGGAGGGAACGAGGGAGAGAAAAGGAAACAGAGGGTATAGAGGTGGTGGAAAGCAAGGGGAGGAGGGGGGGAGGAGGGTCGGGGGGAGGAGGGGGGTAAAACAGGTTGGAGGAGGCGTGAAGAAAACATTGGGAGGTCAGCTCGCGATGACTTCATTCAGACGAACACGTTGAATTCCCCCGCGGGCCCTGCAGCAGGGTCTGAGTGCAGAAGCAGACGTGCTAATCCTGAGATGGGAGATGATGGCTTGCGCACGTGTGTGTGTGTGTGTGTGTGTGTGTTGAGGGATGGAGGGGGTGGGGGGGTGGGGGGACGCAGCTACGAGTGGAGAAACCGAACGAGTGAAGCTAATTAGCCGCAGAACTATTAACCTCTAGAGCCTCACACATGTAACGGCTGAATGTACGCTGGGACGGGGGGGGGGCAGGGGTGGCCCTCGCTCATTCTCCAGCCCCACCAGAGCAGGAACATTTTGGGGCCAGTGAAAGGGCACTCCATTACTATATATTAGCCGCTCGTTTTTTTTTTTTTTTTTTGCTGTCATGGTCTGTCACAGATGGACGGGATAAAGAGAAGAGAGGCGAAACTCCGCGAGACGTTCACCTGCTGAGGAATGAGCTGCAGTAGAAATACAGAAGGGGGTTGAGAAACAGAGAAAGTGAGAGAGAGAGAGAGAGAGAGAGAGAGAGAGAGAGAGTCAGACGGGAGCTATACCTTTCCGCCTGACCCGTCGGTGCACCTCAACCCAATACGAGCGGCTGATTAGGTAATCGAGAGGAAAGGGTAAAAAAAAAAGAAATAATCCCATAAAGGGCAATCTGCTTCCATCTTCCCAGAGCAATATATCCTCTGCTTCTCGATGGAGCGCGGCAGGTCCCTATAAAAGCACACCACCGCACACTCAAAACAACACCAAAAAACTGACATTATTGGCCTCTTATCAATTACTCTAAACACAGACAAAAAAAAAGGAAATACTAGATCATTTGAAAAACGAGAAATTAATACGAGGATACAGATTTATGGGTAAGAAAATTCAAGCGAGGAGGGGGAACGTGAGTTAGTGGGCACCACCGAGAGTTCACGGCAACATGACCTCACCTCAGTAGGAAAACTTCTAGGACACCCAGTAATATAATCCCCCGTAAATCAGAATGATCACTCTGTCTCTCTCTCTCTCTCTCTCTCTCTCTCTCCCTCTCTGCGTCGTAGGTCTCGACTGGCAAACTCAGCTCTTTTCTCTCCCTCTCCGATTCCCCTTATTCTCTCCTCTTTAAGCCTCTCGCTCTCCGCACAGCACATTGCTGGTGTGAATACTCTTATTGTGTGCTGCCAAGACCTGACCAAGCAAGGCTTTTTTTTTTTTTTTTTTCTCCCTGTTCCAGTGTGTAAGCCCACAAGTACCGACACATACTCAACCCTCTGTTATTCCCCATTTAAAATAACGGCAAAGGCCCCGGAGAGAAGAAAGAGAGAAAGAGGGAGAAAGAAGGCGGGAGTGAGCGAGCCGGGGGGGGGGGGGGGGGGGGGGGACGGTGAAAGGCAACGGAAAATAAAATGGTTTGGGTCGACGGAGAGAACGGTGCAGCGCAGGAGTGAAGGAGGTGGATGTAGGGTTGAGGTAGGGTTGAGGTAGGGTGGGCCCAGATGGGTGGTGGAGGCTCTGTTGTACTTAGAAGAACCCGGGGCTGGGTCTGCGTTATGTCTCTTGTCTCTGTGCCATGTCTCCAGGCAACGGCCGCTACCTTGTTCCCCCGGTCTGGGTGGGTGGCCAGAACGGAGCCTATATGCATATAGACGTACAGGCCAAGGGGGGAACACACACACACACACACACACACACAGAAGAGAGGGAAATGAAAGAGCACGAACGAAAAACAAGCAAAAGGTTTGAAAAAGAGCCACGGGTTTTTGTTTATAACGAGTTTTTCCAATTAGCCGCCCGCGTGACGGACGGCGCTGCATTTTTCGCAACACCGCGGCTACGTTATTTCCTGAGCGCGTTTCAAAACAAATTCGCGGTGGTATAGTTCATCCAAAGGCGAGGCTGGCTTCGGCCCGTGCGGAGAGTGCACGGGTTTATTTAGGATTCGGCGTTCTGAAGGTGCGAAATGTTCTAGGCGATGAAATAAGGGGGATAAACCCGGAATAATCACAAGCCATCAATTGTTCCATTCTTTTTTTTGCCAAGGGTTGGAAAAATTCCCAAGCTGCACGTAGCTGCCGATGGCTTCCAGAAGGGAAAAGCCCAGAAAAGTCCTTTCCTAGTCTGCTTCTATCAAAAGGATTCCACCGTTTGACATTCCATGAAAACGCTAAGCTAATGCGGATCACACCGTCAAAGGCTATCACCGGAGCGCCTGACGGAGGGAGATGGAAACTCGTGTCAAGGGGGGGGGGGGGGGGAGGGGGGGGGAGGGAGGAAGCGAGAGAGAGAGAAAAGAGGATGGGAATGAGGGGGAAAGCGCCTCGCGACCGTAAGTGAGATCGCAGCAACGGCGAGAGAGAGAGAGAGAGAGAGAGAGAGAGAGAGGGGGGGGGAGCGAGAGAGAGCGAGAGAAAGGCATGGAAGGAGACGTGAAGTCATTACGACGGGGAGAAAGGAAAACAGAGAGGAGGAGGAGGAGGAGGAGGAGAGAAATGAAAGGGAGCAGAAAGTAAAAGCTTGAGCTCTTGATCTCCCTGTTGACCCACTTCAGATGTGTGCCCCGCCAATCATCTCGCGCGCAGTCCTCTTCCACTGGCAACCGAAACAGCTTCACACACACACACACACACACACACACACACACAGACACAGTTGGCAGGAAAAGAGAGAGGGAGGCCTATTTTTCTGTCCGAAATGGAGAGAGGGGGAGAAAGAACAAGAGGTAGAGAGGAGATTATAATTTAATAAGGGGCAGGAAATCCCCCTGAAGGAGCTGAAATGCCTCCGCGCCGGAGGCTACGGGGCTGCAGACTGACTGGGCTCCATCTGAACGGGCTTCTCTGGCGCAGGCAGCAGGGCAGGCGACCGGGCCAGCAGACGATCATAGACCAGGACGGTTTGGAGCCAGCCTCTTTGACCAAATACCCGCATGCCCAACAGGTATCAGCCGCACGGGTTTCTGCGAGACGGGTCCATATGGGTCGGGTTGGGAGTCGTAAGGCCGGCATTTTCGACTGATCGAGGTTCAAGTAATAAAAGTAATAAAAGTAATAAAAAAGTCATCTGACATTTTCTGTTTCGCTACCATCTATTGAATAGTGATTTCTGCCGAGTCATGAAAGCTTTTACCATCAAGGAAGTGATGCGCTTTACGTTTACAGACCTGGGTTAGATAGCATGAGCAGCGCTTAGCCGCCGAAGAGCCACTGAAGAAGACAAACCGAGAGAAACCGAGAGAAACTCCGACTTCATCAACAGGAAAAAGACGTCACACAAAGTACCGGCCACACTGCTCGATTGACAAGTTCACCGCAGCGCAACAACCGCTTAGCCCCGAAGACGTCGCCAACGTAATAAAACGGGGGAACTCGAGGAGCAACCAGAACCAGAAGGAAAAAAAAACAACAAAAAAATACATTCCAGAGAAATAACAATGTAGGTGACACCCACTTCCTGATCATGACAGTTACGAGAACGCAACATAATTGGCTACATACTGAGTCTGAATACGAGCGGCTACAAGGGCCTCCTCTCTCTCTCTCTCTCTCTCTCTCTCTCTCTCTCTCAGGCCCCGTGTGCAATCTGCAGCTTATGCCTGAGCTTCTCGCGTGTCAGGGCTGACGTGAACTAATGGGCTGTTAACGCTCGCGGCCCCTCGCAGGTGTCGAGGTGTCGTCGACAGATAAGGACGAAGAAAAAAACGCTCGTGGGAGGCGCGTTCCCGTGTGTGTTAGGGAGTTTTTATATATAATACGTAGACATATCCGGGGTCCAGGTCACATGTTGAAAGGTATTCCTGACTGCGAACTGCGACACCCCTCCCCCTTCCTTCCTTCCTTCCTCATCCTCTCGCTCCTCGTCTCTCTTCGCTCGCACCGGTTGCATATTTGTTGAAATCCCTCTCAGCTCAGTAATCACTTGTCCCCCCCCGGTCCACCCCGCCGCCCTTCCTCTTTTTAAAATGGAAAATACATCGAACCCCCTAGTTGAGGACCATTAACTGTTCATTAGCCTCCTTTTGATTGATCACACACTTAAAGCACCACTGACCCCAGCTGAGTGCTTTGGACTGGAGACCTACACGGGAGAGCAGAAGCCACAAATTTCATGGGGCCTGGGTCACGTCACGCACACACACACACACACACACACACACACACGCATGTTAACCAGACCACCAGCATACAGTGCATAGCCCCGCTGGCTGTGGTCCTTGCTGAAGCCCACCCCACCCATCAGGATCAATGCTAGTCTTTATTAGCTGCTGGCTCAGAGCGCTGGCTGTGTAAGAGGACCCTGCCAGCCCTGGACTCACACCTCCCAAAAACCACCACAGGGCTGTATAAACACAGCTCTGTGTGTGTGTGTGTGTGTGTGTGTAGTTGTGCGTGTGTGTGTGTGTGTGTGGAAGCTTCTATGTTAGATGCAAAGACGACCCAAAGCTTTACGATAAGGAGGAGCAGAGGAAAAGATTGAAAAGGAGGAGAAGCAGGGAGAGGAAACGAGAAATGAGAATTCGCAATGAGGCCAAAAGGACGAGAGGGAGAAGGGAGAGACAGAGTGATGAAGTGCTGCAGATGAGGGCAGCAGCTGAAGAAAGTGGATGATATTAAAACTGGAGTGGAACAATGTAGGGCTAGAGACATACGGTATAGTAGATGTCCCCCCATATATATATATATATATATCCTGCAAGCCTCTCCAAACAATTTCCTTTGGGGTTGGTGAACTAGCAGAGCGGTGGCAGGGCAGCAAGCATGAGATAAGTGAGACTACATGGCTACATCCCTGCAGTCAGCATCACTCTGCTTTTCTAGTATGAAGTGCATAAAAGACGGCATTTGGTTCGAAGGCTGTAAGAGGGGGAGCAACGCAGGTCAGAGCGCGGACGAGCAACGAGGAGCTCCGGGAAGGCGTTCAGACACAAGGAAGACGACAAGCGGAGGCCTGGGAACGTGCCCGGTCCTATTTTCACACTGCTTCACATTGCTGCATGTCTGATGTCGTTTTTTTACAGGGGGGCTCAAGTCAACTATGTCATGTGCACGACACACACAGTCTGACAGAAGTTTGGAATGAGCACAAACACAGATAATGGAGAGATTACGTTCAAGTGAAACAACTCGGTTGTCTGGGGAAAAAAAAGGAAAAGTTCACCCGCACACATGAGTTGGGAATTAAACTGGGCATGTATCCGTCCACACAACACCCCCTGACCTCTGTGCCCTTTGCAATTTCTATGTCAAACTACTGCCTGTTTCCATTTCCATTTTATTCCATTTATTTAGTGTTATTTCCATTTTAAGCTCATTTCGCCAAATGTCACGAGACAAGCCTTTATCACACACACACACACACACACACACACACACACACACACATCCAACCATACACGCACACATGTATGCATCCATACAAGTACGCATTTGCACGCACACGCACAAACATATTCAACACAAAAAAAAAAGTCTGGGAAGCAAAAGCCCAACGGTCGTATGTTTGTGCCACTGGATGAGCTGTCAACGCAGACTGAACGTCATGGGCGTTTAGCTCTTTCACTTACCAACCCCTGAAAACCAATAATGCCATCGGTAGCTGGTTTAATAACAGAGTGCGTTTCCTCGTGGGAAGTGCACGGCGGGCTGCGGGTCGGCCAGTTAGACTCGGGCCGACATCTAAACTTGGCAATACGTTCGCGATGAGCTTTCCAAAAAGAAAAAGAAAAACCTGGCTTGCAGAAAAACAGCAATAGCCAAAATTCTCATTAATATGTCTGAAATCATATTTGGATTATTTATAGTCATTAGCTGAAATATGCTTGATTTTACACAGAAGACAAACTGGGTGTGCTCTTACCTAATTTGCTCTTGATCCAGCACGGCTCTGCGGACACGTTTGTTAAATATCAAGGAAGGAAGGGAGACAGAGACGTGCCGGGCTGCCAGGAGCACTGTGTCTTGTTTCAATAAGTCTGCACACCGAAGAAGAAGAAGAAGAAGAAGAAGAAGAAGAAGAAGAAGAAGAAGAAGAAGAAGAAGAAGAAGAAGAAGAAGAAGGAAAAAAATGGCTAAACAAGACGCCACAGGTCGGTCTGCAGTCGGGCCAGGACGACACCGGCAACAATAATGCTCTCACTGTTCAGCAAATGGAAGAAAGACGATGTTGAGTTTTCTACCAGGATGTGTCAGTTTGCTCGTTTGCTTTCATCACACAATATCACTCTGTTCTGTCAGCGTGGCTCTGTTGTGTTACTGTGCGTTCCGGTAAGGTAAGGAGGCAACGACAACAACAACACTACGGCGTAACTTCATCTGACGGCCTCTCGTCATCTGTCATGGTCCTTGTGTGTTAAGTGCAATCCAGGTGAACGAGGGGAAAATCCACCCCATCAGTCAGTGTCCTATAGCGGAGGAGAGATCTGAGAAGCGGCTGCAGATGTTGCGGAGGGGAGGGAGTGTGGGAGGTGTGGGACCGAGTGGGGGAAGAGGAGGGATAAATCTGTCCGGGCCTGGAGCAGGACAGGGGAAGCGTGCCTCCTAGATACGGGGGTTAAGGCAATATTTCCTCCCTGAGAAGTTATGATGCAGTTGGGGGAAGACGCCATCCCTCCTCTCCCGCTGTTCCTCTCTCTGACCTTCCCCCCCCTCTCCTGTCCTGTCGACGCCTCGTCCAACTCTTGACGCTAATCGCG
Organism: Hoplostethus mediterraneus; assembly: GCA_034670385.1. Classification (NCBI taxonomy): domain Eukaryota; kingdom Metazoa; phylum Chordata; class Actinopteri; order Trachichthyiformes; family Trachichthyidae; genus Hoplostethus; species Hoplostethus mediterraneus. Next base: position 11,009,222 of record JAXDDW010000009.1, on the reverse strand, counting down.
ACCCCGGGTGACTCCCCCTGTTTCGACTCCCCCACTCCCAGTGATTGATTTCATCAGGGCTCCTTCTATATTAAAACCAGATCTGTTCATCCCCCCCACCTCACCCCTCCATCTCTTATCTCCACGGCCCAGTCATCGGGAGGTGATCAGAGAGAGACAATGGAATGTTCCAGCTGCTTACGAGACAAGATGTAATGGCAGAGATCAAAGTCGGGCGTCCTCGGGTCCACATCGCCAGTCTGGGACGCTTCACGGGGGGGGGGGGGGGCAGCGTATGCACGGTGCGCTGTATGAAAGATTCATGAATTCTTTGCATGCCATGTGAGAGGAAAAGACACGTCCCGTACATAACCCGCACCAATTACTTCAAACCGTAAAAAAAATAAAAATATGATTTAACGCGGTAAAACACAGACGACGCATTAATGGCACATCTGTTACCATTGTAAACACAACAAAATAAGGCATATTTATGGGTAATGGGCTGTAAAAGTGTCTGGTCTGCTCCCAATATGTTGCTGCTGAGTTTGAGTACTGTAGATCAGGAAGGAGAGAGAAAAAACAAAAAAACAAAATAAAAACAGAGACAGAACGTTTACTGACAATGAACGTTCAGGCAATTATTTAGCGCTGAACAAACTCCATTTTCCCGCCGCCCCCCCCCCCCTCCCCTCCCCCCGGTTCACCTGTTCCACGGGGTTCCTGGTGTGCTGCCAAGAGCCAGTAAAACAAGCGTATTCAACCTCCGAGAGGCTAGACGCTGTAATAGCCCCTCTCATTACGCATTACGGACCAAACGGATGAAATTAGGTAGAAATAAAGAAACACCGGAGAGCTATTTGTCTGTTTTTTTTTTGTGTGTTTTTTTTTTGAATAGCGGGATCTGTGCTCGGCCCTTTAATCAGATCCTATCAGTCTACCTAGCATGACGGAGCGCAATCAGATTTTCGCGAAGGCTTGCGATAACGACGAAAAAGAGGGAGTCCACATGCGTCTAATGGTTCATTACGGGGCTGATTCTCAGGATCAGATATGTGTTTATCTGTGACCTGGCAGCCAGAAGAAGGGGACATTCTTGAGAGTCTGGAGTTAGTTTAGATTGATGGACCCTCGCTTAGATAATCACCAGACCAAAATAGGGCTGAAGCAGCTTCTTTGTCTCCACTTGGCAGCCGCGGAGGACGGGAGGATTGGTGGGAGGAATATGAGAGTTAGAGAGAAATAAAACTTACACCACAGACATGAGAATGAGACACATCCTTGGACGGGGAGTGGAGCGAAGGGGGCGGTGGGGACGGAGAGGATCTCGGAGAGGCAGCGGCGGCTCGGAGGCCAGGCTCCTTAAACAGAGCCTCTCCAGAGCAAATAAATCAAAAAAAAAAAACGGGAGACAGAGACGAGTCCTGTGTCTTTACAGGCAGCGCATGGGTGCACATGTTCCCCCAGAAGAACGGAGCGATGGCCTTGTCAGGTTGCACCTTCTCAAACATCTGGGTGATGCAGCTGTAGGCCTGCAGACGCTTTAACAACCTTTTTTTTTCTTGCAAAGCAGACGTTGAGCGCTTTAAAAAGGTCAGTCTTCTTCAGCTAAATACGTTCGTTCTTAAGCGCGACGAGCTTTCTGAGTTGACCGTCTCGCACATAAAAAAGGTGTCATGTGGAGCGTTAATAAAGCAGAGAGAGGGAAAGGTGTGGAATCAGTCCTCCCCGGTGAACTAAACCTCTCCGAGGGTGGGATCCTCCGCGGTGTTATTACTCCAAACAAACCTAAATGAACCGACCGACCAGAAGAAGGAATGAAGGGGGTGAAGAGAGAGAGAGAGAGAGAGAGAGAGAGAGAGAGAGAGGGGAAGTGGGTGCTGAGCGGCTCTTTCCCCTCCGACTTTGTTTACAAGTTGTCAGAAGGCAAATAGGTGTGAAGTGGAGCGAGGGGCGCCAGGAGGAGTGCGGTCGGAATAACCGCGGCTTGCAATAACCGAGGGGTGAGTCAGATTAGCTCGACGCTGTGATGTTCAACAGCGCTCGCCCTCCAAACGCCTCCCATCTACGTAGCGCGGGAGTGACATCATAGGTGAGAAAGTTTGGCAATTTCCTGAGGGACACACCCTCGTTAATGATCTGTCGAACTGTACATTCAACAGGCTTTATGTTCTGTTAAACACCTGATACTTAACAGCTCCGGAAAACGAAGAGAGAGAGTCCAAACGTTCTATTCTACTCTATTCTATTCTTTTCTACTCTGTAATCCTTATAGGAAAAGGTTGCGTTGCAGATCTACATGGGAGACAAGTTTAAAAGCGTGCCATTTTAACTTGTCAGAGCAGAAGATATCATCTGTGATCTGATTATGGGACTTGAACGCCGTCCACCGAACCAAACAAAGTCGAGACCGACTTCCAGCAACTGACACAGCCGCTTAATGGCAAGAAATGGAGAGACGGGCGAAGAGGGAGGAAGAGAGAGAGAGAGAGAGAAAGAGAGAGTGAGAGGGGGTGAGAGAGAGAGAGAGAGAGAGAGAGAGAGAGAGCTGCTCGAGTTGCTCGGATGACACAGAGCAGGCCACTGCGGGAAACCTCAGCTCCTTCTTTCACTGTGGTCTGAGAACATAAAAAGCACCACACCGTTTGATCTCCAGACTTGAATACGTCTCACAACTTCATAAAAAAAAACACAGCTTTGGAAACCATATTCCCCAATTATTCCCCCATCAGCGCTCCCCCCCCCCCCCCCCCCCTCCTCATCCACCCCTTTTCCTCCCACATTAGGGATTCTGTCTTTGATATCAAAGTGGGATGGAGATTAAAGTCTGGGTGAGGGGAAGAGCTGTGTGGTACGGGCAGCCGGGGCGATTGGGGCTCGAGCCACAGTTACTTGCCCTCCATCTGCCCACTGTTAACCCTGTTCTGGTGACCGGGAGGACGGCTGGGAAATGAAAGCGGGCCGTTGTCCTGCGATAACTCGTGCAAGTTGACGTACGCGTCATACAACACAGCCTACATTAATAACAGTAGGTCTCAGTCTTCCACTATCATCCGTTCATGCTCTCAAAGCGTCCTGAATATCTCTGGAAGGGTTCGGGAGTCACCTTCCCTCTGAACCTCCGACCTCCATCTCTCCGTCCTCCCTGTCACATTTATCAGCGAGCATCTGCCCACCATGCCCAAGCCCACCTGTCACTCAAAAACCAGACCGCCTCCTCAGCTCCCACTTGGGCTCGCTCCGTGACCCGCCGCGAACCAGGAAACGGGACCGATTATAAAACGACCGACAAGGATCAGAGGGTCAGATCCCACGTCAGTCACTTTTCTGGGATGCTGTTTTTTTTTTTGCCTTGTTGGTCTGTTCCTGCCACGTGATTTTTATCGGTAACAACAAACATCTCCGGATCTATGAAGACGTTGCAGGCAAAGCGACAATGACAAAGTAAAATCATCATCTGTCATCTTTACTGAGTCCTCAGCTATGACAGCCATCTAGCTGCAGCAGCGGCGGCTGGGCCTGGAGCGTCTGTCACTCAGTAATCGTGTGGTGAGCGTTCCCATTCCCACTCATGGAATGCTGTCAGTGGCTTTGCCCTAATCGGAGACAGGAATTTTAATAGCGGGCTCATAAACATACCACCACTCCTTAAAGCAGATACCCAAATACAGTAATGGAGAAATACGTCCTAATGGTTATACACTATGGGAAAAAATCTTTTAACACTCACAATGTCATATTTCTTCATTCAGCACATTAATTCCCCATCAATTTTCAGTCCTCTTTGCTTTCTAAAATGATTACCTTAGCGTTTCCTCAACGCGAGGTCTGGACTATGCAAAAAAAAGTGCAACCGAGCAAATTGAGAAAAAAAAAAAAACATTAAGTCATTTCGTCTCATATATAACGTTAAAATGTTATTAACAACTCTGCCAGTTGGCTGAGATAATCCTGCTTGTTTCCAATGCAATTTCACATGTTTCGGTTGTTTTTTTGTTTTTTTCTGGAATTATCTTGAAACAAGCCAGAATATGTCAGATCACTGGCATCAAGTAAATTACATCTGATTGAAAAGAGATTTCAAAACAAGTTGCACTGCACAAACTCTCTCATTCCATTGGCAGATATTAAAAAAAAAAAAAGAAAAAGATTTTAAGACTCAATAGTAGATCAAATGACTTGTTAAAATGGATAGCTTGCACTGTAAAAAACCTAATCCCCAAGCTAAACCACCACGACTCATTCCACATTTGCAAAAGGGGACCTGGGAACAAGCCTGTAACCATTCATCATCTGTGTGATAACTGCTGCCATCGCTGACTTCAAAGGAAGAAGGAAGGAGCAATAGGAGGCGTGTTTGCATCAGTGGAAAGCCTCAACCGATCCTCTAATGCTAGCAGGACCACTTCCATACCACATTCTGGCTTCCTCTCCTCAATGACCTCATATAACCTGAGGAAGCACATGAAGCACATGCTCACATCCAAAAAAAAACGGCCAATGAAGTTTGGTTTTCAACAACAAAGTGCACAGAACAATTATTTACCATTTGTAACGGGGCCCAAAAATCAGCAACTGCAAAAAATAAAAAAAATAAAAAAGCAACACTGTGATAACAATACGATTTTCTTTGTTGTTGCTCAAGAAAACGTGCACGTGATCTTGTGTGTGCACGCACGCACGAGTGTGTTTTCCAGTGAGACAGTGTGTGTGTATGAGAAACAGCGAGAGAGGCGGTGGGGTTGAAGCTGGAGTCTCTGCTAGAGCAATTATCTTGTTCCTCAAACCTGCCGTTTAATGGAAATCCTAGGCCTTCGCCAAACTACACGCCTGTCTTTAGGTATGAACCTCCAAACCGATTTCTCTCTCCCCCCTCTTTCTCTTTCTCTCTCTCTCTCTCCCTCCCTCCCTCATTCCGCAAAATATTTTCATAGGAGATCTGACTTCACTGGGTTGCTATTAGTTCCACAGGTGTGGAGAAAGAAACTCCATTAAAATACCCCTGGACATTCCACCACTGCACTTGCACTCTCTCTCTCTCTCTCTCTCTCTCTCTCTATCCATCGTCTCATCACACAATTCATTATTTTAATGCATTTTCAATGCTTGCAACTCAGCCATTCACTATCTGACTTATATCAACCTATATAGCTAATAATAGTTATGCACTTGAGTTACTGTGCATGTGGACGTGCAAGTGTGTGTGTGTGTGTGTTGTCACAGTAGCAGGAAATATGCTGCCAGTCCTCTCTGCTTTGTACTATTGTTGTTTTAAGTTCTCTGGAGGTCATGTGTACTGCTCCCACTGAGATTGGCATGGGATACAAACTGCAGCCAGATGGGAGACTTCTGCCATTGTTTTTCCAATTGAGCAATACCACGCTAGCGGGCAACGCAAGAGGGGAGGGAGGCGGCTATCAGCATCACCGAGTCTGCTCCCGACTGCTGTGAAATCTGCCCTCTGAGGGCAGTCGGTACACGATGTCTTTCGTTTCTTGCTCTCTCTCCCCTCTCTCTCTCTCTCCAGTTCTCTCCCCCTTACAACTACACACATCTTTCTCTCAAGAGCCCGACAAAACCACATTTCCCCCTCGCGAAAGTGTGCGATTACACCAGCGAAAGGAGTGAGTGCGAATTGACGGATTTTCAGACAGAAAGATAACGCTCCGTCCAGAAACCCCCCCCCCCGGGGGGGAAACCGGTTTTGCTTTCAGCCCGCAAAATGACCGAGAAATGACTCAAGAGTCCCGCGCATGTAAATTGCCCACAAAACCTCTCTTTCCTCTCAAATCACTCATCCGCTGCTGAGAAAGCACAACCCGGGGCCCTGTCTGGGCCCGCGTCTCTTTTGCGCGACTCCGTATGGTTTGGAAGGGAACATGTTTACTTAGGTTTGGAGGTCCGTGTGTCTGTTTTTGTGGGCATGTGTGTGTGTGTGTGTGTGTGTGTGTGTGTGTGTGTGCGGAGCGATGCACACACGATTCGGTCCTGTGCGAGTCTACGTGAAAACAGAAAAGGAAGCAATTTAGGGAGCTGGCGGGAAAAAAAAAGCGGAGACGCGGTGCCCCGGGAACAGCCAGGGCTCCCGTGCAGCGGCGACGGCGGTGCCAAGTGGGCACCGTTCCTCTGAGAGGTACGGGGGATTTACGTCGTTAAGAGGCAGACGGAGAGGGTGGATATAATGAAGAGGTGGAACGAAAAAGGATCAAGAGAGAGAGAGGGAGGGAGGGGAAAAAAAAAAAAAAAAAATGAAGGACGCGAGGAATGGAGTGAAAGAGCACGGCGGTTATCCGACATCTCCATCGCCCCTAGTCCATATTTGCACTCCCTCGGCTGCGCTAACGCCGGGCCAGGATCGCGTGGTATGAGAGGGCTGGGTTCAGACGGCTTTTCGCAGCCTCTCCGCCGAGAGCAGCGCAAATAGACATAATGCCAAGATAACAAGTCGTCGGAATGCAAAGCGGCATATGCGGTTGTTGGGCTTGGACGGAGATTTAAAGGTTGCAAAGGCAGACAGATAAACCAACCCCCCAACCCTCAACCCCCACCACCCCCACGCTTTCCTGTTACACGTCGGTCTAACTCTGTCACGTCTTCGGAGGAAAGGGCAGCTATTGGCAGCAGAGGGTGGTAACTACGTCTTTGGGAGGGGGGGGGGGGGCGAAAGGTGACAAAGTGCACCGCGGGGTCAAATATTGACACGGGGGGATGATGACACGGGGATGATGGCAACGACGTTGAGTTGCACAAAGAGTCGCCCTGTGCAGCGCTGCCGGAAGCCCTCAGTGGGGGGAAATAGCGCCCGTCTAAGCTGGGGGAGGAACCAGACTGATTGTCGATAAGAACGGCGGAGCATGAGCGCTTCACACCTTCCCACCAGCACTCAATCTTTTCCCCAGATCGGAGAGAGAACTCAACTTCCCTGGGAGGCGGGGGAGACGCTAGAGAGACAGAGAGATTCAAAAGACTGCAGACTTCAAAACAAACATTGTCTGACTTACTTTTCCTCCAGCTTTTCTCTGCCCCCCCCTCACCTCACCCACCTCCACCCGACACCCTCGCTCCATCTCCGTCTCCCCCAGACATCGTAGTATAAAGACTGCGGTTTTCATCGGAATGGTTTAAATGGCCCTTAAAATGCTGTTTGAATGACGAGCGCTGGTGTCTGCGTTTGCGTGTGTGTTTGTGCGTGTGCGTGTGCGTGTGTTTGTGTGCGAGTGTGCCGGCTCCAGTCCCGTTTCCATGGGCCATGCCAAATTTCTTTCACCCCCACCACCCCCCACCCCTCAACCAACCACCCCCCCCCCTTCCTTGAAGTTCACCACATCTCCCACAGTGGTCACACTCATTTTTGCTTGTGTGCTTGTTTTTTTTCTTTTTCTTCTTCTGCTTCTGCTTCTTGATCCACGCCATGGGGAAAACACATTTGCCCTCTCACACTCGAGCATGTGGTAACGGCTACTATTTGCTTATCGCACAAACACACATGTGTAAAGAGATCGGCGTCTAGACTGATAGTGTTGGGGCGCAACACTTCGCTGGAGGCAAAAAAAACCCTACCGTCTGAGTTTAAACGTGGGTACAACAACGCCCCGGCCTGGGTTTCCCAAAGCATCTTAACGCTACGTCTCCCACTGTAAGTCAATAAGACAAAGATGGTCTTTGTGCTAAGATGCTTTTTTTTGGAAAACAACCCCTTGGTCTGGTCTTGGCCATGTCCTCTTTGAAAGCAGCTGTATGGGCAGCATCGATTTGTATCGCTTCAGATGATCTTTTCGTTGATTTTTCTGTCTCTGCTGACAAACAATTGTCGCCACGCACCCAGGCACCATTGGTTTTCATGTCTGTCTGTCTGTCTGTCCGTCTGCATAGCTTTCTATTCACTCACCCGCCGAAAACGCTTTGTGTTACCGTCTCCGCTCGCGTTGCAGGCAAACACACTGAGAGCAATTACAGATACATTCCAGTTGCCCTGTGTGGAGTGAGAGAGAGAGAGAGAGAGCACTAGATTGAGACAAAGAGAGCGAGAGAGAGAGAGAGAGAGAGAGAGAGAGAGAGAGAGAAGAAAGAGAGAGAGAGGGATGCAGATGGAGGACATAGGACAGAGTGTATCTGAGGTTACAGACGAGACATGACTACATCCATTCCTCCCTGGGAGATAAAGTCAGTGGAGGAGAGAGAGGTGTGTGTGTGTGTGTGTGTGTGTGTGTGTGTGTGTGTGTGTGTGTGTGTGTGTGTGTGTGTGTGTCTGCTCGGGGAACATGGCTCATATGTGTTTAGCAGACCGTGGACAAGGACGCTGACAACATCGCTGCCGTGTCTTCTCTTTACAATACACAGACACGGGCATGCTTTCAGTATCTACCCGTTAGAGAAACGTCAAAACAGCCCAAAAGATGCAATAGAAGACAAAAATCGAAAAATGTGGCAGACTGAATTGAATTCACAGACAGAGACTGTGAATGTGCTGTTGTGTCTGGCGGGGCCGAGAACTATTTGGACAATTGGACCCTGGCGGCATTACAAGAAACTAGTTTTTCATCCCCTCTCTCTCTCTCTCTCTCTCTCTCTGAATAATGGTACAGTGTAAGAGGGGAGGGACGGAGGGAGGAGGGAGGAGGAGCGTCACATGGAGTAGATTAGCAGATTAATCGATGCAGACTGTATGTGGTGCATTCCTCAACATCGTTCTCCCTTTTTTTGCGATATGCGTCACCGATCAAGAAAACAGGAGTGGGAAACCCCATCGCTCAGCTCCTGTCTTGTAACGTTTGGTCTCCATAGTTACCACACATTGTGGTTCTATGACACCCAATGTATGTCTATATATATATACATATATGTGTATGTGTGTGTGTCTACCAACGTCCCTAACTCGATGGCAGCCTGAGTTTGCACCGCACAGTTGTCTTGCCTGTCATGGTTGTTTCCGTGCTACGAACTAAAAATCCCGTTTCTGTCCAATCTGCAAAGCATAATGGGGAAAAAGGAAATGCATCCAACACTGGCGGGTTTCCACTGCTGCCTTGCATGAATGTAACGGACCAACACAGTGGCATATAGGCAGCTAACAAAACACCACCGGAGCTTACTATACGCTGAAAGTAGAAGGAATATAGACGTGCAATGAGAGCATATCGATGGAAAAGTGCATGACAAGTTCCAAAGGTCTGGGTCTCAGATCAGATTAGCTTGTGTGCCACCGCAGCTATAGCCACTGGAGTGATGAAAATCAGCTGTCTCAGAATCAGCAATTATCTTGCTTTGCTTGTCAGGAGCAACTTGGTCGGAGTACTGCAGCGTCGTACCACCAGGAGGATTATTGCTCTGTGGGATTGAGCTCTGGGCTAAAACTATCTGACAACCGTCGCTTTCCGCTCACTGGGAGACACCTGTCAGCCAACAAGGCTCAGGGGGGGAAAGAGAGAGGTGATCTTAATCGACAGGATTATGCATGGAGAGAGAGTGAGAAAGAGAGAGAGAGAGAGAGAGAGAGAGAGAGAAATGTCAGCGAACATGGCTTTCTGATCTAGCCCACCAGGGGACGGCCGTCAATTCGTTCGGGCGCTGTTAGTATGTACTGTGCTGACGTGGAGGGGGTCTACACACATACCCTGTAAGTGTTAAGGGGGTCTGGATTTGTCATTGTCTCTGTGAATGTGTGTGTGTGTGTGTGCCTGTTTGTGTGTTCCCCTCCTTGGTTACGCTTGGCTTGTCTCAGCTGGCTTTCCCTAGCATCCCTCAAGACGAGACGTCCTGGCTTATCCACTCCCAGAGAGGGGCTAAGCACACAGACACATGGTTCGCCCTGCCTCTCTGATAGTTTAACCATCTCCGTGCAACCCAGGCCCGAGTTTAAACTGCAGATTAAGAAGCATCCTAGAGCCAAAGGGAAGACCTTAGCTTGGCTCTGCACATGGTTGCACTGAAACAATATCCATCACAAGAAGTCATTTAGAATAGTATTGAGTCTTAAAGTCTTACTTTTCCTAAAACAAGTGAAAAATTGAAACGAAAAGTGAAATGATGTCATCCCATTGACAGTTTTTTTTAGGCAACTTTGCAAGTTGACGGGTCCAAATGGCAGCAAGAAGTAACTGTTGGAACTTCAATACCTAGAAATCGCGTGACATCAGTAACAGAGGTCTTTGCTTCATACCAAAGCATACCAAAGGGATGAAAGAGACTAAAGATCTATCGTTGGTGAGTCCAGCTTCCTCTACATGGAGCGCTTGCTCGCTGCTGTTTAGGAGACAGGGTTTTCAGTTTCAATTCATCACTTCCTGTGGGCCAAGAAGGGTCCATACCTGACACTTGGGCAAACAGGGCAAACGTACAGGGTCTCAGTTAGAGGGGATGAGCCACTCTTCTCTACTGCAGCCCCACTTTGTGATTGACTGATAAGGTATATTTTCACAATAAAATCTTGCCTTGTTGGAGCTTTCAGGAAAACAAGATTCAATACTAGACTAAATGCCTTGTTAAGAGATTTCTTGCAGTTTGCCAGTGTACACGGCTCTAACTCTTGTCTCTCTGCTGCTAACATGAGGTTTGAATCAGCAGGCTGTCATATGGCAGGGACACAGAGTTCAGGACACATCCTCTCACTGTAATGATCTGGCAGACATGTCTGCATCCTCCTCATTCTCCTTCACCTCACCTCCACTTCCTCTTCCCTCCACTCCCTGAGGGAAGGACAGATACTTCATCCCTTCATGGTGGAAGACAGTGAGGGTGGCAAGGGTTTGGGTGGAATGCAACCTGTATTAGGCCTGCACAGTCTACACGATATAAATGCAGGATCGTTTGACAGGAATCAATTTCTTTTAATCTTGAAAACTCGATGTGGGTATTTGCTTCCCACTTGAGATCAACAGCAAAGAAAGTTGAGCTGATTGCACGAGTACTGGGGTATTATTGAGCCCATTGCACAACTTGAGGAATGGGCCGGGTGTTCCCGACAGGGTAAACAAACACTGGAGTAGTAGAGAGGTTGCGGCGGGCTGAAGCAGAGTAATTCATGGAGGAATGATCTGTGTCTGGGAGCAAACAGACGGCCCCTGCGTGTTTCTGTTGACACTGGTTCAAATCTTCGGCTGGATCAAAGACGCCACATGGTCGCTACAAACTGAGGGCTCCTCAGACCAAGCTTATTTTCTCTTTTCTGCCTCTCGTTCACCTTCGACTCTTTTCCTGTGCTTTCACCTTTCCTTGCCTCTTTCCCGCAATTTCCTCCCCCTTGCTTTCTCCTCTCCCCATTTTCATCATCATCCCCCTCTTCCAGATGGATCCATCACCATCCCCCCGTCCTAACTCTTCGTGATGTTTCCCACATCCCTATCACACTCTTACCACATGTCAGGAAGAGTTGGGTTTGTGTGGTTTTTGCCCGGCTTTGGGAGCGGTCCAGCTCGGGCTCCGTTGGGCTGGTCGGTGGTTCTGTTTGCGGAGCAGACCGGGGCCCACCGTTCGGAAATGACCACTTCTCTGGTTTAAATTAGCGCTGAGGCAACATAACAGGGCTTTCTGCTGGCGGCTTGAGGAGGAAAGAGCAGGGAAGTGGGAAGAGCGAGTGTGTAGCCATCTGCAAACCACATGAAAGTTGGCGGTAATTGATTCAAAGCCCTCCCTAATTAAGTGTTATGTTTGTTGGCCAAAGAACATCCTCCCAGAAGTGGTTGTACTTCTGTAGCCTTCGCGATCCAAACCATCACAGAAACAAATGCATGGTTAATGTAAGGGAGATGGGTTTTTTCCGTCCTCAGACTCGGAAATCTATCATCTAGAGAAGATTTCCTTTCACTTGGGTCATGTAGAGCTTTGAACTTCCCCCAGCTTTGTGGAAGAAAGTTCACTCGCCACTGTAAATTGCATGACACGTTGGGTTGGTGTTGGGTTAGACATTTTTTCAACTCTTGGACATTTGGGTGTAAATGAAGATATTAATGTTCTAATGTGGAAAACACTGATAATGCAGATACTGGTGAATCCTAAGGATGAGCTAAATGTAGCATTTGATTTGTAGAAATATATGTCATCTGCATATCTGTTGAGATACCAAACATATGAACGAGGGAAAACATCCTTTACTGGAGAGGCAAACGCAGCGTGGCTGTCATCCAATTAGTCCTGCATTTGTTTCTCTTAGACGTCACTTTGCAGCATCTCAAATGTTACTTCATGAAACACTATTCCACTTGTTATCCCTCCTAAATTGCTAGGCAATGCAAGAACCCTTCCTGTCTTGTGAGCACGAAACAAAATAATTCTTCTTTAACCGCTTCCTCAAGTAGTTGTTCAGCTTGTTAGGAACGCTGCCAAACTGCATTGCCTCTCCTGTCTGACTCCAGGAAGCATTACATATATTATAGGGATAAACAGAAACGAGAGAACCCAAGTAAAGACTGCGTACACGCACGAGACACAAGCGCACTCAGGAAAGCAAGACTCCACACCACAACTGGAATGAGCACGGAGTCGCTTTTTTTGTTTCATCGTTTCTCTCTATTTGGTCGCTGATTACAGGAAGTGATTAGGACAAAAGCCTCGAAGGACTTGCCGGGCTGCACGGTGTCTAATGCCTCTGAACACAGCATTATGAAACACATGTTGCTCAATGGGCTCAAATCCTGTACAGAAAGGATTAGGTCCCAAAGCTAACACCATTTAAACATCAAGTCTGAGAGAACCAGCACTCTACAAGCGAAGGTCCCTGAGTTGTGGAGTCATGAAGTACCATCATGAGACAACAGACATTGATAGTTCGTGCCATGTGAAATATCTATCAATATATACCAAGACTGAGGTTTAATTTGTGCTCTTGAGATGTCTAATACCTTCTGGCACAACTAAATAATCAAAAGGAGCAGCCGTGGGTGGTCCGTTGTAAGGGCTAAGTCCTCCTACATCCATCCCTTTCTGGAATCCTGCAAGCCAAGTTAAACTTTAAAGTTTATCCTGGCAGAAACTGGCATACCGTGCCCATGTTTCAGGCCGGGGCGAAAAAGGGCTCACAGATGGTTGCGGCCATGTGGCGTGCACCTGTAGTCACCTGCTAGTCCGAAGACCGCAGAGAGGTTCAGAGAAGACGTCGGAAATATTCCCGGTCATCGATGCATTTTCAACAAATCACGCTAAGCAGCACCCTTACCATATCGAGACCGACAGAGATATTTTAAAATGTTTGTGGGTTGAGTTGAGGGGCTAAAAGGAGCTGACCTGATCTTTTCATCATTATGTCCCTGTCTCTTTACATAACCTCCCGCTGTCAGCCTATTATTATCAGGATATTATCAGTAAACTAAAAATATCAAGCAGTTTTAATTACAGTTTTCAGTCGAGGTAATGGATGGAACGAATCGTGTTCAGGTTTAGACAGAAAGTTGTTGCTAGCTACTGAAGAGGGAGACCTCAGCCCTAGGGGGATCCATAGTACATCTGCTAGCTCGTTTAAACATGTCATAGCTAGCTGTAGTGCACTTGATTAACAAAATAAAAGACAGGCATTTGTTGGTTTGCGTGTGTGTGTGTGTGTGCATATGTGTCATATACTAAGCTTTCCTACACCAGCAAAAATCTGGCTCTGTGAAATAAAATGTTTTTTTATTATTTCGCTCCAAGGGGACCGTAACACCACCACGACCCCGGTCTCGGACACCTACGCACACGTCTGAATCAAGCTCAGACTGAACAATAACAACGTCTGGAGCGTTTCAAATGGTCTCAGAAGTGCAGTTCCCACCTATTACTCAATATTGACCCATCGGTCAGAGATATATCTTCGCTGCATCTGAAGTAAAGACAATAAAAATAAACAGCTGGCCCTCGGTAGTAAATCTATAATAAGATGAAAAGAGGGATAATGTGAGTTTCATACTGAGGAGTTGACCCCTGTTAAGAGTTGGCCCAACCGCTGTGTTCAGTCCTGCTTTTGGAAACCCCCTGCCGATTTGCTGCCAGACGGTGAACTGAGGGGCAATGAATGAAAGGTAGCAGAGTCAAAAAAAAAAAAATAGACCAAATAAACCTGCCTACATGCACACACACACACACACACACACACCTGAGTCATTCCTTACATTGCCCCAGCCCCGCCACTCTTTTTCCACCACCTAGCTTTTGTCATGTCGCTGAGGTGAAGCTCAGTAACTAAGCTCGACTGCCTTCATCTGGCTTCGGCTCAATGTTATGGATTCCCAATATTGTTTTTGTTTTTTTTCTGAGGCGAGCGGTCCGTACACGCACCCTGGGGAGACACGGGGAAACTCTCACAAGCGCGATAACGCCTCCTTGGACGCGGAGTTCAAGGAAGGAAAACTCAGCCGCGGTGGAAGAGCGCAAGATGTCACGTCAAATTAAGCAGGGAACAGCGCCGGTGCTGGACTATCACTGCGGCTTTCATTCCTGTTTGCTCCTTTTGGAGTCTCTTTGAAAACACGAGCCTCCGTCCCAAAAAAACTCCCAAACACACCATTGGAAAAATATAGATTTGTCTCCAGGAAGCATTGCTCAATATGTGTTTTGTCCATGGCTTAGTTACTGCGCCTTGTTCAGGCCTCACTGACTAAAAGCAATGCCTGGCGTTGGAGAACAAGGTTGCTTTACCACAGGGGTTTTGGTTCGGGCCCAGTAAAGAGAGGGGTTTGATTCAAGAGGGTTTTGGTTCAACGTCTAGACCGGTAAAGAAAGAACGAGGATGATGGAAAGGAGGAGGGATGGGAAGGAAAGAAGCGGCGATGCAACAATGAAAGGGGACACCCTGCGCTCACCTCCTCCTCCTCGCCCTCCCCCTGTGCAGTAAGCGTGCCTGTGATAAGTCCTCTCTGATAGCTGTGGAGGGCATGTTGTCGAGCCCCTCTGAGGCCCTGCTAGGACCGAGGCACCGCTGACAGAGTCAATGGGAGGCGGAGGAAAAATAACAACAGGCGTCTGCCAAGCCTCCCCACTGCTCGCTCTCCCTCTCTCTCTCCTCTCTCTCTCGCTCTCTCTCTCTGTCTCTCGCTCCCTCCTTCTGTCCTGCCAACCCAATGGAAAAACTCGCCTCGGTCCAGACGCAGTTACGAGAGAGGGAAAGAGAGAGACAGACAGATAAACAGAGAAATAGGGAGACAGACGGATGAAGCAAAAGAATAACAGAATGAGACAGACAGAGAGAGAGAGAGAAAATAAATAGGTAGGCTTCAGCACTTTCAATACATATACAGGACAATTACAGTAATAGAAGACCCTCTGTGTTGTTATTCCTCCTCCTCCTCCTCCTCCTCCTCCTCCTCCTCCTCCTCCCATCGTCTGGTCTGTTGTTCGTAGTTCGGAGCCAACGCAACGTTCGTTTTTTGATTGACGACGCGCCGCTCTCTCCACTCTGGGGGCGCCGCATGAGTGTGCAGATTCACCGTCTGCCTTACAGCTGACTGACCTTCCGCACGTTATCGGGCCGCGCGTCTGGCCAAGACTGGCTACCGGGATTGGGGGGGTGGGGTGGGGGGGTGGTGTGTGTAAACAGGGTTGGAGAATATGAACCGACAGGAGCAGGCATGGGAGGCCAAGGCAGAGCACACACACACACACACACACACTTACAGATACAGAGACACCGAAATACATCTGTGCTTGTCTCTCTCTCTCTCTCTCTTTCTGTCTCTCCTCCTCTTCCTCTTTTCGCTGAAAAATAAACCCAGCCCATTAATCTGGAGTGTTATGGTCCCCGGCTCTGATTAAGACAGAGTCCAGGGCCAGTATTCTGTTTCCACCGCCCTTCACGGCAATTCTTCATTCAGTATATCAGCAGCAACCAGTTAGTATGCCTTACAGTATGTATGTGTGTGTGTGTGTGTGTGTGTGTGTGTGTGTGTGTGTGTGTGTGTGTGTGTGTGTGTGTGTGTGTGTGTGTAGCTGAAATTACAGCCGTGTGTCTTACGTCTTCCGGCAGAAAAAGAGTGGATTAGGAAAAAC
This sequence comes from Hoplostethus mediterraneus, assembly GCA_034670385.1. Taxonomy (NCBI): domain Eukaryota; kingdom Metazoa; phylum Chordata; class Actinopteri; order Trachichthyiformes; family Trachichthyidae; genus Hoplostethus; species Hoplostethus mediterraneus. Next base: position 10,993,292 of record JAXDDW010000009.1, on the reverse strand, counting down.
ACACTCTTTGTTTGAGGAATGTTCTCGTCCTTAAAGGAATGGCCTGTTTTCACTCTCTTTCCGCTTTATGGAAAAGTACCCCGTGAAACAAAAGGCTGTGATGGGGGAAATGTGTGTGTGTGTGTGTGTGTGTGTGTGTGTGTGTGTGTGTGTGTGTGTGTGTGTGTGTGTGTGTGTGTTCTGGAGGTGTTTGGCTTCCAGGAAGGTAAAGGAATAGTTGGGCGTTTTTTGCTTTTTTTTTTCCCGGGCAGTTTTTTCCCGAGTGGCGTTCCGGTGGCGTTCCTCGAGAATGAGTGGCATTCTCCTTCATTTCCTGCTAGCACGGCATAAATCTGATACCGTGTGCTCTCTCTCTCTCTCTCTCTCTCTCTCTCATCCACACACACACACACACACACACAAAACATCGCATGCACAAACATGCTCGAGTGGACTACGAGGGAATACAATAAGCATTCCAATCAACAGCCGCCCCGCGCCAATACCAGTTCGAAAGTGATTCAGCATGAATAGCACCGGAGAGAATACAGGATCCAGATTGAGTTTAGTGCGAGGTGCCAGCATTGTGGATGTTCGCCTCGATTAGACTGGGGGGGGGGGGGGGACTACGAATGATCAGAGGTGAAACAGAGGAATCGAAAAAAGGAAATTCTTTCAGTGTTGATGTTATGAGAGTTGAAATCTCAAACATTTCACAGAGCTGTTTATTTACAGGAAGGCAGTTTATCACGTTTTTAGTTAAGATCACTATTTACTAAAGGCATACACATACAGACTTCTCTCACCCGCAAGTTGTGTGTGTTTATCTGTGTGTGTGTGTGTGTGTGTGTGTGTGCTGAGCCAGTGCTCTTTACTCTATCTGTGTGTGTGTGTGTGTGTGTGTGTGTGTGTGTGTGTGTGTGTGTGCTGAGCCAGTGCTCTTTACTCTACCGTGTGACAGTGAAGTGCCTCGTTGCTCTGCCCCCTTGTGGACACAATGCATACACACTAATACTACGAGCCAAACGGAGTGAGAGTGAGAGACGTAGAGAGAGAGAACATATCAAAGCGTGTGACAGCTCCCAGAACTTCAATTATCTTCCTCCTTTTTTTTTTTCACTCCAAGAAAATACGTCTCTCCCCCGCCGTCACTGTCCCGCTGATGGAGCACGAGCGACAGATTTTATATCGCTCCTCATCACAGACTGATCCGTGAATCGGAAGCCACAGTAAGCCACCGGGGTGTCTGACGGGAAAGGGAGACGTCTGTAATGCCCCCTTCATGTCGTCCAAGTTCTCTTCCCTTCTTTAGGCTTTGACTCCGCATGAGAACAGCAGTTAAAAAACAGGAGGAAAAAAAGAAAAGTGGAGGAGCCGAGGGTGTTTTGAAAGCGGCCCTTGGACAGTCCCGACTTCGACACGTTCCGGCCTATAAAGAAACTGCAGCGGGAGTGTGTGTGTGTGTGTGTGTGTGTGTGTGTGTGTGTGTGTGTGTGTGTGTGTGTGTGTGAGAGTGGCTCCGGGGGGGGGTTGAGCAGGCAGCTTGGCGTACGACAGTGTGAGTGTGTTCATCTGTTTGCAATGTGTGTGTGTTTAAGGAGAGTGGTAAATCCATGTAGGTGTGTGTGTGTAAAGCACAGGGGCATAAAGTGTGTGTGTGTGTGTGTGTGTGTGTGTGTGTGTGTGTGTGTGTGCCGCTGTGCATTCAGCGTGACTGTTGTATGGGTACGGTTGGTCACGCTTGGCGCTGTATATCAAAGGCCTGAATGGGCAGCCTGTGGATAGAGTGGTGTTGGAGCCACAGCACACACACACACACACACACACACACACACACACACACACACACACACACACACACAGTGGAGTGGAGTCGCCCAGTACCCGACTGGTCGCCACCCATTCGAGAACAGAGGCTCCCAGACGTTGGCACGGGGTCGCCATGGTTACGGCGCAGTGTTGCCACCGCTGCCGGGGGCGCGTGTGCCAGCCGTGGAAACACAAGCCGCGTGTTTTGCCAGGAAATAAGCGAACGATGCCGGGAGGGGGAGCATAAATCTCCTGATCTATAGGTGCTTTAATAGTAGCGGCTCGTCACGAGGAGAGAGAGAGAAGGAGCGGGACGCTGAACGGGAAGCCCCGGGGGGCTCGGTACGCGGGAGACGGCGGGCGGAGCGCTGCTGTTCACCGGCAGCCCCGCTCCTGTTGTTCTCCTCCTCCAGAGTGAGAGTTCATACTTTTTTTTTTTTTTTTGTGTGTGCCTATCCGTTCACCCCGCTCTCCGAGAAGAAGATTGTGTAACACACTCCGTAATACACTCCAGCATACATTCGTGAGTTCGTTCGTGCACGCGCACACACACACACACATGCAGGTACACATCCACGCAGCCTTTCTTGTCGTCGGCCAGTGAAAGAGGAGGATGCTGCCAAATGTTTTTGGAGGCCAGAACTCCAGCCTGCCATCTTTTCCAGACTCTCTCTCTCTTTCTCTCTCTCTCTCTCTCTCTCTCTCTCTCTCTCTCTCTCTCTCTCTCTCTCTCCCTCCATCCCTCCCGCCTTCGCTAAGAAAGACTGCTGCTGATGCATTGAAACACATGTGATAAAAATGTGTCTCCTCACCAAAGCATTCTGTTTGGAACGACTATCTTCTCTCTTTTTTTTTTTTCTTCAGTCATGTTTGCTAAGCCTCGCTAATTTGTTCCTCTCGTTCTCTTTCCTTTTCTTTTTTTTTCTCCCCCTCTCTCTCTTTTCTCTCTCCCTCCCTCTCTCTCTCTCTCTCCCTCTCTCTCTCTCTCACTTTGTCACGTTGCATACCTGAAGACTCGGAGTCATGAATATTCCTCCTCTTTCTGTTTGCGATGGAGGGATGTCGTTACAAAGGAATGCAGCGCTGCATGCCAGAGGCGTCACAGTGGATGGACAGAGTGAGGCAAGGAGGGGGGGGAGAGAAGAGGAGAGGAGAGGAGAGAAGAGGAGAGAGGAGAGGAGAAGAGGGGACCATGTGTCCATTTGCACTCACAGGACACAAAATATAATAAACAGTCAAGTAAACAAAGACGGAGTGAAAACCAGTTGCAGCACACGCCAAGAAAACAACAGACACACACTCTGAACACACACCAGAGCTGGGTGAGGAAACTGCACTGGTTCTGTTTAATCTGCGAGCCATTACTCCCAGCACTAGCTTAGCACCGCAGCATTGTGCAGGTCCCATGACCGAGATATTACACCGTCTGTTTTTTATTTATTTATTTATTTTTTTCTCCCCCCCCCCCCCCCCGTTTCCTGTCTCCCTGTTGCCTTTGGCTCCGGCCACGTTGTCCCCCCGCAGCCACATGTGACAGAGGTGAACGAGCAGAGGGGATGACAGGACACCGGGATGCTAACAGAGCGAGAGAGAGAGAGAGAGAGAGAGAGAGAGAGAGAAATGGGTAGCGGGGGGGGGGGAGGCTTACCTTTCTCTCCTCGGGAGCGTTGAGGGTGCGAGGGGGGGAGGGCGGACTGGGCGAGGGCGGCGGTAGGTGTGTGAGCTTCAGCTGAGTCTGTCGTCTACCTCCCTCCTTTCCTTCAGCCACGCGTGTCTCCCATGGGATGCGATGGCATCAGAAATTCAATGAACATGCAGCCAAAAAAAAAAGAAGAAGTGGAGCGGAGAGGTGGGGGGGTGAAGAAGAACGAACCTCGAGCTGGTCCAACGCTGCTCGCACGTGCAGGAGAGGAAAAAAAACCCAAAAAACAAAACAAAAACAAAAAGTTGCCGATAATAGAAAAACTAGTGCAGGTGAACTGTCTCTTTAACTTTGCTTATTTTTCTGCCTTCTGTTTAAAAAAATAGTCCACGTGCTTTTCTGCAGAGAGATGGCAAGAGAGTGAGAAAGAGAGACAGAGAGAGAGAGAGACAGAGAGAGAGAGAGAGAGAGAGAGAGCGAGCGGGAGGATGGAAGGGAGAGAACGCGCGTGCGAGAGAGAGAGAGAGAGAGAGAGAGAGAGCGAGAGAGAGGAGGGGAAAAAATCTTCTCGGCGTGCCGTCTCCGGGCTGTCCAGAAGGAGGTCTGAGGCGCACCTTCCCGATCTCTTGTGCTCTCGCTCTCCGGGGCTGGAAAGTAGGAGGGAAGGAAGGAAGGAGCGAGGGAGCGGGGAGACGGAGAGAGAGAGAGGGAGAGAGAGAGAGTAAGAGTAAGAGAGTGAGACTCAAGTCAGTCAAGTCAAGTCAGTCAGGCAGTCAGGCAGGCAGGCAGCAAGGCAGCGTGTCGAGCTAAAGGCTGTGGGTCCAAGCAAGGCTGTGCTCCGGCTCCTAGGGCTTATAACCAGGGGCTGTGCACCTCGCTGCTCCAATCTCCCTGGCTTACTCGGCGATCCCTCTCCCACTGGCTTATTTTGGGAAAGACAGACAGGATTGTTCATTGGGTTAACCCCCTTCGTACAAAAGGCAAGTGTCTGTGGCTGGCTGCGTCGAGGTAGGAGGGGAGTGGAGCAGGATGGGGTGGGGTAGCAAGCAAAGCAAAGCAGCAGCAGCAGCAGCACAGAGAGGGGTGGGGTAGGATGAAGAGGAGGGAAAAGGGAAGGGAGGAAGGATTTTTTTTTGGGAGGCTTCTCTTGCCCCCGTTCTGCTCCCTCCCTCCTTCCCTTCCTCCCTTCCCTCCCTCCCACCTCCCATTCCCTCTCTCCTTCCCAACCTCACCTTCCAAAGAAATCACCCACTCCTTTACAAAACCCCCGCACTATTCAAAAGCTCTTGTTTTTTTTCCCCCACCTCGGGCACAAACGTATGTGGGACACAAACAACACGGCACGCCGACGCATGAAGGATTCCCGAGCAGAAACCTGCGGAGGTACGCGGGGAGAGAGCTGGCACGCGACGCCGTCGAGGTTTTATTCCTTCGACTGTGAGAACTTTCTCTCTCTCTCTCTCTCTCTCTCTCTCCATTTCTTGCTCCATTGACCAATTACTTTATGTGCGGCATTAATACACTAGCCATAACCCGCTGGAGTTGAGTTTCCACCCACAGTTTGAGGTTTGAGCCGCAGGAATACAGATATAATCACTACGATCACACTCTCTAGGGCTTAATCACCGAAGCCCGATAGCGAATACATATGTCACATGTCAGTACCACCAGTTATTCACCGCTAAAACATGCATCGCTGGTGTCAAACAAGACCGTACGTTTAGATCTCGCTGCAGTTTGACGGGAAATTCTCATCGACACGGCTGATTGCAAATCACGCTGCGGAAGTTTCGCTAACAACCTGCTTATCGCTCACTAGGTAGTTTCCAACGGATCAGAGGTTAACTAAAAACAGTGCGCTTAGTACAGGCTTAGCATTCAGTATCTAATTGGCAGCGTGTTAGCCGGCTCTGTGCTGTGGTAGCGGACCTTGAAGCGAAAGGCTGTTCCGGGCGCCGTGATTGGACGAGGGCGGAGGAAAAGCTGGCCCGGCCTCTTCCTGAGAGACCCTACTGGGACTAAGCCATTGGCCTGGGTTCGCGATCAGATAGAGATCGCGAGTCCAAGTAAATATTGAGAGAAGGAGGTATAGTGAAGTGAAGTGAAAGCTCAGTGTTCGACGTCGACGGCGGACCCAAAAAAATAAAAAATAAAAAATGTTCATCCACACACACACACAAGCGCATGCCAGTTGTGATTGGTTTACAAAACAGGGCCCCGTCATACGCCAAGCCGTGTCAACACTGGCCATTGATGCACTGCATCAATCACCATCTATGTTCCTGCTAGTTATCAACAGCTGGCGGCCATGCTGGACCCTTCCCATTCATCCTTTGCTCATGAAGTCTAATGAATGCCTGTGTAATCTCCCAACCACTGCAACCAAAGTCGAGCTGAACTCTCCCCCCCCGTGCGTGCATGACGACTACAACTCATCGAGGGCATGTTTGGATAACGGCCATTATATTGAACGGGACCCGCTTTCTTTGAAGAACGTCATTAGGCCTGATTTTTACATTTTTTTTCTTTTTTACATGTTTCTTTGGCTCTCTTTTGCACTGGCAATTTCCTCCGACATCAAGATAGCAGAGCGATTAAACATGGGTTTGATTGAATTTCTTTCTTTCTTTTTTTTTTTTTTTTTTTTTTACTGTACAGAGACTTCTTTACAGCACTGGATTGGATGGATCGGTTGTAAGCCGGCCAATTCCTGATTGTGCTGCTACAGAGTCAACAGAAAAGTATTTTGTTCACTACTGGAGCCTGGCTAAATTGAATAATCTCAAAAAAATAAGCAACGAGCGTCATGTCTGTGAAAGGGCCATGGTATAGTTGACGTTGACTGAACAGCTCTGTGAACATGGAAGAGGGTGGAGTGACCAGATGCCCAGCGATGATGTCATCAATAGGAGCCCTGTGTGGCAGTCAGGCCTGCCATTCATTCATCCCCCCAGGTGTGTGTGTGTGTGTGTGTGTGTGTTTCTCTGTGTGTGTGTGTGTGTGTGTGTTGACCACACCCGTCCCACAACATCCATAGTTTTGCCTCAATGAGGCAAAAAATTGGTTGGTGAAAGGCTCGCACAAACACAAGGAAACCCCCGCCTCTTCCAGTCATGGCTACGCTACAGTTCAGCCGAAGAATTCTCCCTCCAGCTTCCACGGAAATCTCAGCTCACCCTCTAATACTCGCACACACAACGCATATTCATTCTCATGTCGTACTCCTCCCCGGGCCAGCGCACGCCCCCTTTTGAAATCCCCCCCCGAAAACCATTCACTTCAGCGCGGTATACACGAGTATACCCCTCCCACCCCGCTTTTGCTTTTACAAGGTGAAACATTCCCGAGAAGAGGGAAAAAACACCTGGTCGTCATACGTTTCTCTCTCTCTTTTTTTTTTTTTTTCACTCCACTCCACTTTCCCCTTTCGCTCCGTTCCATTAGTAAGAGTGAAAACAAACAGCGACGGTGTACCCGACTGGAAAAGCGTAGTATTGCATCACACAGGCTTCGCTTTGCTCTTGATGTTCGTCAAAAAGCCCTAAAATAAGCCGTGAAAAGGCGGGTTGGCGTCACCAATACACACTCCACCCTACACCACACCCGGTGCCGCCGAACATAGACCCACTATGTCCGAACATAGGGGCGTGGGGGCGGTCTGTTCTGTTCTGGTCACAGGTGTGTGTGTGTGTGTGTGTGTTTGGGGTGGGGTCAGTTTATTAGGGGGGTGTATTGAGCGTTGAGTGGGCCGTGTGAATGGTCGGAGTGTACTTCAGGGTGGAGTTGTTTGTGTTTGCGTGCATGGTTGGAATTAATGTTCGGGGGGTGTGTGTGTGTGTGTGGGGGGGGGGGTGCCATATGAGCTTGTTTGCTTAAGTCAGTGGTCACTCTCAGTAAAGTTTCGCGCGGCGGTAATTGCATCGATAGCGCGAGTTAATATGGTTCTGGCGAAGTTCAGTCCCATTAGTCCGAGGCACAAAAATGCCCTTAAAAGCTCCCAGAAAAGCCTCGCTCTTCAACACCGAGCTGGATTGGAGGATTGCACCCAAACCTAATGCACTTTTCTTCAGCTAAGCCCCTTTTATTCAAACAAGGCATCGATATCAAGTAACAAAGGTCAGAGTTGAAGGTTCACGCGAGGACAGCAGAGGACAGGTGTTCCTCTCAGCAAACCTCGCCTCCATCGCTCTCTTTTCTCCTCCGCTTTTATACCCCCTCTTTTCTTCCCTATCAGCCTCTCTCTCTCTCTCTCTCTCTCTCTCTCTCTCTCTCTCCCGCTGGCGCCGATTCAAAAGGGCCGTTTTCTCTCAGGTGATGTGGTCCACTTTTGTCTGCTCTAACCTTACAAAGGAATGCCTGGCATTCACCAGGCTGTGCCTACACAGGGCCGGAAAGGAGAGGGAATGAAAAAGAAGAAGGGAGGGGAAGGACGAAAAGGAGAGCGAACAGAGGCGAGCAGAGCTGAGATGAAGAGGAAAATAGACGGTAGAGAAGAAGGAGAGAGGATGCAGCGAGGAAAGGGAACGAGAGAAAGCAACTCGTAAAGATAAAGAACAGAGGAAGGAATGGAAAGCGAACGAGAAGGGAGTTGCGGGTTTTTCACACAGCGCGAGGTGTGTGTGTGAAAAACCCGAGGCCTCTGAAATTGATATAAATTTCAACAGGGAAATTCCTCCGAGATGGTCTTGGGGCTCTGCCACCGCCCTTTGGCTGGCACAGGGGTGGGGAGAGTGGGTGGGAGAGGAATGGAGGCAGAGGGAGGGAGAGGGAGAGAGAGAGGGGGGAGCGGCGGAGGGTGAATGGGGGGGATGGATGGAGGGAGCAGGTAGAGGAGCGACGTTTTTTGGCCCGACTCCCCCGGGCTCACCTGACACATATTGTTGTCAAGCTCGGTTTCCCCCCGGGTAATCATTTGACACTGATAAAAGGGTGGAACGGGAACAGAAGGAGAGAAGAAGGATGGCAGTGTTTCCACCCTGGGAAAAAAGCTCCCCATAGAGATTAGAGGACAGCCGGGGTAAACCTCGCTTCTGTTGCGCTGCACAAGGGAAGACTGGGGGGGGGGGGGAGAAAGGGAGAAAGAAGGAGAGACGGAGTGAAGAATAACAGGAGGAGGGGGTGCACATTTTGAAAGGTGTCGGTACAGTAATTCACCCCCACCTTCTTCACACACCTCACACGCACACACACACACCACATAATGGAAGACAGGAGGGTGCACATTTTTCGAGAGTTGCCGCAGTAACTCGCCCACCTTCCTCTCTCTCTCTCTCTCTCGCTCGCTCTCTCGCACGTACACGTGCACGCCCGCACACACGCGAGACGCCGCAGCGTGTGCAAATAAAAGAGTGGCGACTGAATGGTATTTTACTGCTCCTGTATTTATGGCAGGTTATTTTGACCCTGGGTGGTCCCTGCTGAAAGACTCCCGGGGTCATTAATCATCAGTCGGGAATCAGATGGCGTGTGTGTGCGTGTGCATGTGTGTGTGTAAACTGCAAGGTGAGTATTGTACAGAGTAGGCATATGTGCACAGTGTGTGTGTGTGTGTGAGTGTGCATGTTAGAGAGAGGAGGGCGGGTGAGTTAGAGAGAGAGAGCACCTACTGTACCGTGTGTGGCGGCAGACGGGCCGCAGCGCACACCCATAAACAATAAGTGTGTGTGAGCGTGTGTGAGCGTGTGTGAGCGCGTTTGAGCGTGTTTGAGGTTAGCCTTTGCGTACCAGTGGATATCCTAATCAGCTGAGCTGGTGGTGGGATGAAAGAATGTGAAGATTATTGCCTGGTAATTGTTTCCAGAGCGCGACGGTACCGCTATATTTCGCGCAGGAAAAAAATAAACCCAAAAAAACCCAGAGGGCTCAAGAATACGCGTCTAGTACAAGTCAAGGTTGTACTAGACGCGTGGGCATCGAACGCTCGAACGTTTGGTTTCAAAAAGACAGTGTCAACACTTTCAGTTACTCACACACACACAAACACACACTTTGTCACTCTAATTTCCCTGGCGACTTACTTACAATACATCATCCTGCCAGACTCCTGTTCCGACTAACATGCTTGCACGCAAACAGTGAAAAAAAACACACACACACACACAGATCTGCGCTCGACTGATAAGCCCGTCACTCTACCAGCTAAACGATTCAAATCCTTTTTTTTTTTCTCCCTCTCGCTGACAGACTCGCCTCGGCAAGCCAACCCCCGATGAGAAAGAAGGTCTTTCACAAACGCAGGGGGCAGCGAGAGACAGAGGAGCGTTTGGGTTTTTGTTTTGTTTCAGCTTTTAAAACCCATTTTCCGTTTCAGAACCAGGCAGGCGAGAGAGCAATTTCCTTCACAGCGGGAGCGGCAGAGTCCCCAAACCCAAACAATCAGGTTTAGAATAAATAAAGTCAACTGCCGGAGTTTAGAGATCTCAACAAGCACATCCAAAACTACACTGCAGGGAGGGAGGGGATTGACACTCTTGTCCAATGATGGGAAAAGTTCATCAAGTGTCTCAACGCTGAAGAAATGTTGTAAATTATTAAGCCTTTCCAGTACAGCATCTACACTGAGTACACATCGTCTCTCCCCTAGGGACCCAAAGCTCATTCAGTATCAGAGCTCTTGGTATCTGGGGACCCAAGACAAACTATAGTTTAAGAAAGCCTGGTTACTGAAGCAAAGTAGAGGTACATTTCTTGAAGGCTTGTTCCCAATTTAGAGTTCTTCCATTGCATACTTATCACCTTTGTAGACTGGTTTACGAAATGAAAAAAAAAGTACTAATGTAATGGTGAAATCTATCTGAACTCCAGCACTAAACTGTATCAGGGTGATCACTATTTTCAGCCCAAAGACATAATGTCCAAACTTTTATTTTGAAAGGTGAAGCAGGGGAATGTGGACATGGACTGGGCTTTTTGAGTAGAGTAGAGTAGAGCAGTGGCACGCTATGTAATATGGATGCATGTTGTTTTGCGTGGACGTCATCGTCAGTTAAATACTAATACACTGATATACGTGTCCTCCATCATTCTCTGGGACAAGAACACCCACTAAACGTACACAAACCGAAGGTGCACCCCGCCAAGACGAGCAGCTTCCCAGTAGGATTGAAAGGTGACGGCATCGCTTGTGAGCCTCCGTCTCGCGAGCGCTAAAACAAGCCGGGGCCGGGTGACCTCTGGAGAGGCGACGCAATGTGTTCCCCGACCTTTACCCTCCCTGTGTTCGCGTCGAGCAGCTTCTGTGTTCCCCTCCGGTTAGGTCACCGCGGTCCTCTCGGGCCTATATACCGCCGCAGGTTTTTAAGCCGATTAGAACGCAACTCATTTACTCATTTACTCACTTGACCACTCGCCGACCCCCCCGGAGAACTTTCCAGGTTTGTTTGTCTTTGAGGCGCAAACACTCCCGCTAGCTTTTCTCTGGGAAGCTGTCAGACTCAGCTTGTGAATGTCTGCAGACACACAGGTACACTCACAAACAGTATGAGAAAAACACATGTGCACATACACACACACGCGCATCCTCTCTCTCTCTCACACACACACACACACACACACACACACATATATATATAAACTGGTGTCCTGTCCCACCTGGCTTCCTGTCTTATCTGTGTGATTGTGTCCTGACCTTGACGCTCACAGGAACCTCCTCCCCAAACAGCTGTTTCCACACGTGTCACACCACCCACCGTCCTCCAAACACAAGGAAGAAGCAGAGACGCTGCGCCGTGGTTCCCGTCTCAGAGCTCAGTTCGCACACAATTTGTGCATATCACATCATGAATTTCAAATTCTGAACGGGGGGAATTCGTCCCCGATAAACGCATTTGGGAAAATGGCTTGAATAACACAAAAATTGGCTCGAGCTTTCAGTGAGACGTTTGGAAATATTAACTGTCGGAAGGGATCATTTTCCCCCTTTGATCGTTCTGGGAGTATAAATATGGAACAATATGACCTTGTTCGGAGTGGGGGAATTAGCCGTAAAGCACTGGTGACTGAGTGACTGTTTGATCCGTAACACACCCTTTGGGGAAACACTGTTTCTTCAGACAAAATTCATTAGGGTGACTTATTCCTGTGAAACTGAGAGGACAAGGCGGCGCGAGGATGGAAATATGTGTGTGTATATTACACAAAGCAAGCTGTCAAAATGGAACATAAATCATGAGTCCGTCTACATGTGTGCCAGGCCTATGGCAACAAACCGCAGTTTATGTCAGGGGAAGCGGGCTAACACTGACTCTCGCGTACACACACACACACACACACACACACACACACACACAGGGAGAAAGTGGCACCTTGTGTTTGAAGGCAACGTGTTTGTTTTTCGCCCCTTCTTTCTTCTCCTTTCGCCAACCCCCCCCCCCCCCCCCCATTTCTTTTTCTGCTCTTTGCCTAGCAGATATGTAACTATGCGAAGGAAAACAGGCGGCAGGCCTTCGGCTTTGGTTAGCATGGAGAGACGTGCCAGAAAAACAAAGACCTCTGAACTGTGCAAACAGCACAGCAGAAAAAGCTGCGGCAGTGCAGGGACCACCCATGGAGGTGGCAAGTGAACAACCAAGAGCTGGACCAGCCTCTTGGATCAGGGCGCTACTAGATAAAGAGCGAAACACGGAGGGGTCTATGGATGGATAGAGAAGAGAGAGAAGAGAGAGTCAGAAACAGATGTGCGGCAATAACAGCGATGGATGAGAGATGAGGGATGAGGGATGAGGAGGAGAGAGCGGGGGAGGGCACGTTCTGGAGATGTGGCGGGTAACTGTATAGAAGCAGATACCTGGAAGAAGAGAGGAAGGCACGCATGTGGTCTCCTCCTCCTCCTCCTCCTCCTCCTGCAATCCATCTCCGCAATGAGCCTCCGACCGTCCACACCACTTAACCAATTAGCACCCGCCTCAATTATCCTCCCGCAGCCTGAGTGCATGCGCCTGTTTGCGCGCGCGTGAGCGAGCGTGTGTTTATGTGTACGAGATGTGATACGGTGTGTGTGTGTGTGTGTGTGTGTCGGTCATGTACGTTTTCTCTCAAAGATTTCCTGCTATGACTAGCCGCTAGCAGCAGGCGTGTCTTTTTTTTTTTTCTTCTTCTCCCCGAGACAGACGAGTAAACATTATTGTTGGAGCTAAGACCAGTAGCTTGTATAGGACGAGGTTGTGACTTCTGTCAGTTTGTGTGCCTGTGTGCATGTGCGTGTGTGTGTGTGTGTGTGTATTAAGAAAAGACACAAAAAGGGTGGGTTGTCTATAAGCCTGGAATAACAGAAAAGAAAAGTAATAGACACATCAGACATATATGCAGTTGCCCTATGTACTCTTAATGATGCTGCTACTCATTGCTGATGATGAAGTAGCTCAGGTCTGTCTTTCCAAATGCATTGGGGTTGTTTATGGCACACATCCACCAACATCCACCATGTTATTAAGTCTCAAGTGTATTGTAAAAATGACTAAACGCTGGATTCTACCTAACAAACTGTGGTATATCTTGGATACCGCGTCATATACATCTTCTGTTCAGATCTACGGTGTTTGCGTTTGCAGCTTGCTGAAGCCGGACACGACGGCATGTGCCTCCAATGAAATGTTCTAAGCGAAGGTTTTGGCTAGCATCCTCGCTCTGATAGGCCTTTTCCTGCGGTTAGCGTGCCTTTCGTGCACAGCATGCTCAGAGACTACACAGCCGATCCCGACAAAAAACCGCTGCTGTTGTCCTTTTGCTGCCCGCGGCCAAAAATCACCAAGAGATCCGATCCGGTCCAGTAAAAAAAACTCCAGAACAAACTAACTTTCACACTTTGCGTCCAACGTCGCGGCTTGTAAAACGCAAATAGCTCGCAGAGGGAGCTCGTGCTCTCTCTCGACCCCGGGGCCGGTTCTCATGGGAAGACTAGCAGAATGTGAATCGCAGAGCAAGAGTCGATATTAACGATTTTGTTATTGTTGCAATTACTGTCGAATTGCGTAAATTTGTCACGAGCGCAGTTGGTGGAATTTATGAACTCTTTAATTTAATTTGCGCGGAGAGCACGCTGAGGCTTTTTACGATGTCGTTTAATGTCTGAGCATGGCGTGGAAGTGTTTATACTTGTAGATCTCGGTTTGACGATAGAGAAGGCCGCGATGATGAAAAATCAAACAAAAGCTTTATAGATGCGTATGAATCGGTTCTCACCAAATATTGACCTTTGGGTTTTATAGATGCTGAATCATGCTTGTTATTGTTCGTTTTAAACTGGCCAGTTACAATATACAGTACATCTAAGTAAGCTTTCAGTTTTTACACGGCATGTGCCGAATCCTACATACGGCTACTCTCTCTCTCTCTCTCTCTCTCTCTCTCTCTGGCCTTATAAAGCTGAAGTCATGATACCCTTGTTGTGACTGGAAAACATATTAGCCTGTATTCTGCATGAAACCACATAACTAACTTTCTTCAGAATCCCCACTACCACTTGGTATTAAGTCTAATTCTGCATCTTCATGTATGTGCATAGCAGTTGTAGTGGATAGCAGTTTGGGAAACAAAAAGGAAGAAGGGAAGAAGGTTGAACGCTGATCATTTATCATGTTCTTATTGTCTGGAATTGTCCCTGTACTTCTGGTATAAGCAACAACCTACAACCCTCCGCTCTCTTTTGATCTTTTCTTCATCATCTTTCCTCCTCTGTTCTCTTGCGCTCCCTCTTCTCCAGCCTCTTGCCCTCTATCCTCTACATATTTCTCCCTTGGTGTGTGTTTTAAGGCTGAGCCCTCAACCCAACCAGTGGGCTGTGGTTCCCTCCTAAACCATTCACATGGAACTGGTTAGGAAGACATTCCTTCCATGGAGGGAATGTCTGGCACCAAGCGCCTGTAATACAGGAATCATAAACGGGAGGTCCTGGCTAATCATGTCCCGTGGCACTCTCGCCCTCTCTAAGCTCCCTCTTCCCCCTTCCTCTTCCTCTCATCCCCTCTGAGGAGTTATTGAGAAGGAGAGGGAGAGACAGAGAGCATTAGCTGATCCTATCTTTTCTTTTCCTGTGTAATATAAGGGTGTAAATCATTTGTGGAAATCGTGAAGATCAGATTCTGGTGGTTGGCAAATATTCTTGCTTATCTGATCCATCCCAGAGCGAGAGAGAACTTCTCTTCTCTCAACAAAAAATCTTATTTTGCAACTCCAAGGCACACAGCCCACAGTTTATTGAACAGCACAAACAGGACAGGGTAACTGGTTAGCTTGGTGTCTTGTTAGGTGTCTTAGCTCAGGGATTCACAAACATTTTCATGGACCCACTGTTAGAAGTAGCATTTTGGGATGAGACTGAGCAAACATGAGGTGAAACGTAAACTGTTAATTCACCTTTAACCATTCACACACACACACACATGCTACACACACTTTTCCCACACTGAATTTAGAGGCGAGAGAAAAGAGATATTAAAGGAAAGGTGGGAAGAGGAGTATTTCGGTAAAATAAACCAAAGGATGGGTGGAACATTGTTAGTAATAATTCCTCTCACCATCTCCCACATTAATACCAATCTAACAACATTATTACTTTAATCTTTTGGCAAAAAGGAATCGACGGCCTGGTGAATCTAGTACGCCTACGAACAACAATCTCGATGTGTGGATTTGTTTTGAGCGTCTAATATTTATTGTTGAAATCTAATTCAATTATGCTTCGGAGACTTATGTTTGGAGTTGAAAAAGCTGCAAAACGATGCAAATGGAAGACTCTGAGACTGGATAAATACACAGTATATGTGCATTTTTATACCCACCGTTGAACAAATGAGTCTGTTTGGAAACCGGACCTGGACGAAGACAGTTTAGTCAGGGTTTCTCTGGCTAATTATCATCAGCACCAGCATCAGCGTAGCAGTTGATGTAATTCAGGCTCTCAAAACCAACTTGCCCAAATAAACGCCCATATGTCTTTTGCATTTACTGCTATGGGATTAGTCCTTAACGTAAACATCACTTGTTTAATTTCTTCACAAATTGCTCTGTGCTAGCATGAGGAAGTCTAGCCTACTGTAGCTCATGCAACATTAAAAAAAAAAAAATACAATTCTACTTTTGTCTTTTATGCCATTATTGTTATTATTAGCTGTAGCAGTAGTAGTGGAATAACTTGAGTTATCGCATGGTGCTTTAAGTTAAAAAAAAAAAAAGCATTGAAATCACTTTGACCTTTTAATTCCAAATAATGCATGGAATAAAAATGGATAAAAAAAAAAAAAAGGTTTATTTTTCATAAGGATAACATCTGGAATTTGAGCACCTAAAGTTTGAGTATTTTCACATGTGTTCCCTAACAGTTTAACTTGCAGATAGGAAATAAACTTTTTTGAACTTCCATAACTCAAAATACATGTCACTTTTACTTATGTTGAAAAACATTACAAATGTAAACAAACCTCATAATACACATGATACTTATAGTTGCCTTGTCATATGATGCCGGTCCTTGTATCAAACGGTCCGCCAATAAAATTCATAGTGAAAACAAATATCTTCAATACAATAAATGACTGTAAACAAAGCCAGTAGGGGGCAACAGACATACTGGAGAAATGGACTGGGCCTTAACAAGTTACTTATCAACAAACCCTGACTTTTTCATCTGTTTCCAGTGGACATGTTTAGAAGACATCTCTCTTCTTCTTTAGGAAACCACCGCTTCATTAGATTGATAGAACATGCTGCCTCGGTGTGTGTTTTCGCTTGAGAGGGGTAGGTGATCCATCCTTTGATTTTTGAAGTGCGGGGCGAGAGAGTAAACAGTAGATCACGTAAGACCGTTGTTTAACCAGCGATGAGAGTTTAAGTGTGGGAATGTAAACACGTCGCAAATATGGATTCACAGAGGGATGGGAGACATTAGCGAACATCGTCTGCGTATATTTTTCTTCCTGGAGCCGGGTTTGACGATATTAAGACGGGTTACAGAAAAATTCAAACGCAAACAGGCATTGTCTCACAAGGAACAATGGAGCTGGAGGGGGCGAGGAGGATTTCCATTTTCCACAAAAGTGTACGGCGTTGGTGTCCAAGGTCCACGATTTTTTTTCATCATGTGATAATTTCATGAACAAGGTCACTATATACTTCTGTGTTGACACATAGTATAAAGTACAACACATAGTGACCAAAAATCTGTTGTTCAGTCAGCGTTGCATTGACTTTCAAATCCTAACAAACACTATTAGCTATTTTTGATGGTCCTCAATTAACTGAGTTGTGGCTACATAACCACACTATATGTTAGTAAATGAGCCATGGCCCCCATTTATTTCAACAGTCATTCGGATCTCATGTAGATGACATCAAACACAAAGATGTGTGGGATTTATACAGTAGCAACCGCTGACTTCAGCATTTCATTACTACGCCCACCAGAACTCCAGTAAAAGTGCCAGAGTGATACCTCCTGGTTGTGTCAATGACTTGGTCTTGGCTCTCCAATCATCCAATCAATTACTGTAGCCCAACATGGCAAGTCAGTCCAGTAGGCTGCCCCACTCTCCCTGTATGAGAGCCAGTTATATCAAGCCAAGCTGTGATGCAGGCTGAGCTCTGAAATTGGCTTTGCACACAAGGGGCAAAAATAGCAATGATTATATTGTCATATTTCAAGCCAGCAGAGACTAGATTTGTAAGTTTGCTTTAATGGATAATGAATCAAATGAACATTGGCGGTAACTCCAGTTGAAATCAATGTTCATGGGTTAAAGGAGAACCCTGTGAATCCCCCCCCCCCCGTAGACTCTTCCATGGGGCAGAATGGATCCACTGACGACCAACTGGAGCCTGGCACTGGTGGTGGTGGTGGGGCACAGCCTGAAATGACAAAGACATAGATGGGGCAGGTATATAGAGGGATGTGGCGGTTTGTGATTGGTTCCCTCAGAGGGAGGGAAGGCGTGTCCTGGCTTAATGGGCTGATTGAATAACAGGCAAGGCCGATCGCTGCCAGAATACCTGGAGTAGCAATTAAGTAGATATGAGCCAGGTCGTCTTCCTGGTTGAACTTGAACGCTAAGCTTCATTTGTCATATCGAGGGGATTTCAGGTCCATGCACATACACACACCCAATCACACCCCTACACACACACACACACTCACACATGCATGATTGCACAAATGCAGGCTAGTGTTTAAAGTTAAGGCAAGTGATGATTGTTTGTCCTAATTTTGAAATGCCCCCCCCCCCCCCCCCCCCCTCTCTCTCTCTCTCTCTCTCTCTACATCCCTCATAAAAGTGGCACCTCCACATGTCTCTCCTGGTTTGGGTTTCTTAAGGAAACACTCCATTATTGGACCCCCGAAGAAACGGCCGAGGGAAACAATGGTGCCCTTGAATTTCTCCCGCTCGTTTTGCATGTAATGATATCTAGATTAAACACAATATTATTGTTGGCCCGTGCAAGCCAATCCCAATTTTCTCTCACCCATGCATCAGAGCACGGTGCGTGTGGAAATAGTCCTTATTTCAAAACGCCAGTCTTACTTACAGCTTCCTGATGGGGGCTCGGTGGGGAGAGGGGGGGGGGCGGGGGGCAGGAGGAGGGAGAGGGTAATTACAGTGTAGCGAGGAGAGGAACGTTGAGCGAGAGAGAGAGAGAGAGAGAGAGAGAGAGAGGGGAGAGCGCAAAAAAGACCTCTCCAAAATCAACCGTTCCGATGGACAGGAAAATAAAAAGAGTTTATGTTGGTTCGACCATCATATCAGTATCCACATTTCCAGTGTTTCAATATCAGCCAGTACTTTTGGTGATTTACTTGAAATGAAATCCCTGCTGGACCGCGGGGCGGGTAGCTGACCGCCTCGGGGGCTGGGAGGGAGGGTGGGGGGGTGGCGAGGTCGGCCCCCGGGGTCAGCAGGTCCTCTCCTTGAATCCGGTCACCTGCCTCGGCCACGCGAGGCAACAACAAACCTCAAGGATCTCCCAGCACAATAACCTGAACTCTCGCTGCCCTCCGAAAAGCAATGCGCTCCTCTCCTCCGACCAGCCGCCGACCCTCTGCCGACATTCTTCTCTTAATTTCCCCCCCCCCCCCCCCCCTCTCATCTATCTCTGACCGGGGTCCCCTGAATAACACGGGAGCACGCAGGAACGTAGGGGTAATCTTTCTGGGCCGATGTGCTGTGCTATGCGCGGGGCTCACGTTGAGGCCAACCTAATCACCTCTCGGATCAGTTTGGAGAACAGAGGAGGCTGCACCTTTTATCCAAAACCAAAGTCAACAAGGCAGGATTCCTGGGAAGCATTGCAGACATTCTTGAAAGCAGAGTGTGCGCGTGTGTGTGTGTGGTGTGTGTGCGTGTGTGTGTGTGTGCGTGTGCGTGTGCGCGAGCGTGCAATTGACCCCTCTCTCCCAAATTGAACAGAGGCTGAAAGTGGGAGAAAGAAGAAAGGAGGACGCACATGACGACAAACAAAAAAAGCTGAACTTGTTTGCTCAGTTGCGTGTTGTTGTGGAATAACACATAGCGCACATTCTGCTTCAATTACGCTCAAAACTCATTTTCCTATTACGCCTGAGAGACGGCTCCGTCATCCGCCCCGAGAAGTCCGCCTGTCTCGAATGACGATTCTCCGCGGTTTGCTCTTGCCCGTGATCGTATCTCTCTCCCTCTGCGGTAGGTCTGCCCTGCGATTGCGGCGAAACAGAAGAGGAGAAGATTTACGGCGCGCAGACCTCGCGGAATATGGCTTTCCATCACCTCCCCCGTGTTCCCTGCTCTCTCTCTCTCTCTCCCCCCCCCTCCCCCTCTATCACTTTGTCTCACCTCTCTCCCTCCACTCCACGGTAATTAATAACTCCCTTAACTAGGTGCTGTTTGTACAGATGGACCTCCTCCTCCTTCAGAACTGGCCACCCTTTTCTGCCGATGCTATTTCCTCTCCTCCCGTTAGCGCGAGCTATCACATGCTGTCCAAACACTGGAGCTCGCTGGAGCCCGCCAAGCGCAGCAAGCGAGCGAGCAAGCAGCGCTCCCGTATGCATCTGTCCGTGTGAGGATCTGTGCTCATATGCTTGTAGAATAGAATAGAATAGAATAGAATAGAACAGAACAGAACAGTGTATTGACTTCATACTCTTCATAGCACACTCAGTGCAAAGTATTCACTTCAAGTGTAAGGATATGAACATATGCCCCTTCTGACTCACATTCACTATTCCAACCACATTAAAGAGACAGAGAGAAAAAAAGACAAAAACGAGAGAAGAAGGAAAGAGAGAGAGAGCGAGAGAGAGAGAGAGAGACGAGGGTAAGTGGTGGAGAGAAGAGTGAAAAAAAAGAGAGCGGTGGCAGTAGGAGGCTGGGATGGAGACATTTTGGCCAGGGATGCCAGAAAGGAATCATTGAATAACTTGGCTTGTTTCTTTGTGGTGAGAACAGCATGGGCTGGAGGCTGGAGCCAGAGCCCACAATGGCTAGCCTGGAAGGTCCTCTCATTAGAGAGATTGGAGCACACAACCTCCTGGGAACCACAGCGCCAGAACCCGGCGCTCACCAGGGCCCCTGGGAAACGCTCACGCCTCGCCGCGGGGCCCCCGTCGTCTCAGGTACGGAGTTACGGGTCTGTCTGTCGCGGGAGATTTTTCTTTATCCCGCCCCCCTCCCCAACCCCCCTGTCCGTCACGGCTTGTCGTGCCTCGCGTCGCTCTCGTCCTCCGTCTCTCTCTCTCTCTCTCTGCGCGCCATGTGTCTAACGTTTTTTTTTTTGCGGGCGGCGCTTGGAATTACCATGTGAAGCGTTTCCCCTCCCGGCCACCCCCTCCGCGTTTTCGATTCGATTGAGAATGTGTTTGAGAATATCCGACGAGACGTGAGCCGAGTCTCTGTACCTGTCTCCAAGACCCCGAAGAGAGCCCTTTGAAGGGAGCGCAAAAAAGGCACGCCAGTGTTTTTTTGTTAAAACACTCGTTTTATGGCTTTCAGGGAGCTAAGCGTTGCTGGCTGGCAGGCGAAATGACAAAATAGAGAGAGAGGGAGGGAGGGAGGGAGGGAGGGGAGTAAAAAAAGGGTACAAATACTCCAGTGTGGGGTCCTCGGCGTACAGATCATTAGACCATCTGCGGCGAGGCCTCGGAGGCCGTCTTTTTACGGTTCCACCCTTTTAAATGAGCAGGAAAAAAATATTTGAACCTGTGTACTCAGCCGGAAACCATAAACGGTCGGGAGCCTTAACAAGAGCCATGCACGCGTAATTGTAACAATCAAAAAGTCATAGGGATACACGTGTAGAAGTGTGTTCTCCTGTAAATTACCCCTGGCATGTGGATCCAATAGCGGCCCCCTAAAAAGACGAATGTATATTTGACTTCGCAGAATCTCATTGAACCTTTTTTTTTTTTTTTGCAGGGATGCCTGTTTGCTTTAGGGATAATGAGAATACTTTTTAGGGTGGTTATTGAGTTAGCTAGCGAGCTTACCACTTATACGGTGGAATGCTGTGTGTGTGTGTGTGTGTGTGTGTGTGTGTGTGTATAAATGACTAACTGCCTGCTTGTATGTCTGCATGCCTGTATGTCTTTCCTTATGTAAGAGCGTCTGTCTGGGTCTCTCCCTTTCTGTGTGGTACGTCAGTGGCTACGTTTACACACACACAATAACTATTACCAATACTCTGATTCAGGTGTTTACAGAAAATACACATAAAAAATGACAATTCCCCTAATCCAGTCCTGGTTATTGAGTATTTATTAAATGGAAATGACAAAAAAAATGACAGAACCACACCCCCATCGTCACACTTGATCACACTTGACATGCTATTAAGGTGTAGAAATGCTCTAACTGGGCTCTATTAACGCCAGTAAAAGCAGAATACTCCACATATGTCACTGTTATTATGACTTTAAAAGCATAATCGCTTTAAGTGGGTCCTGCCTTACTTGCATTATTGCTTTAATAGAATTTTGCATGGATGTAAACATGGTCAGCGTCCCTCTTTCTATTCATGATGTATGCTTTCTAATGATCCGGCGAGCATGTGTCTGTGCAGCACCAGGAGGCCCTCGGAGGAGCCAACCTTGCAGAAAACAACAGGTGTTTGAGGAGTGGCCGCAGTCCTCAGCAAACACAGCAGTTCAGCTATACATCTGGGGCTTTTAAAGCAGGTTCACTCTTTATTTTAACAAAGTTTTTGTGGCTTAGTGTGCGTTTTCACACATGCGGACAGCTGGTTGTGATTGAGCAAAAGGCGCTGGGCCTGAGACGCGGGTCTCACAGGTGAACCGAGGCTTTCTGCTGAGTTCCAGCCACCTCGAAGCCGTGACTCAGCGCTTCTACGCCTCACGGCTTACACTCTAGAGAAAATAAAACACTTACCATGAAGAAACTCCTAAATGGGGCGAGCGTTCAATACTCAAAACTGTCATTAAAATTAAGTACAAACACAAGTAGGTTTTGCAGAACAGCACTTATGACGCTCGTCTGCTCAAGCCATTGCTCTCTAAAGTTACTGTTTTTCAAAATAACATCTCAGCAAAGGGCGCAGTTGCTACCCTCATCATTTTCGTCTACGTCAATTCCCAAAGGTTAAGAGCTTGTGTTTTCCCAAAATATCCAGCCATAACCTTTTCATCATTTACCTCATGACTCATATGAATGCAAATTCTTCCTCCGTGGAAAACTCGGTGATTAACTTTGCCCCCAGCACCAGAACTGTGTTGATTGCACTCGCCTCGCAGGGCTCCGTATCCAACTTGGCCAGGTGTGAATGGTTTGACGTTGCCACTGCAGGGACTTTTTTGGACAGGAAAGCTTTCCGAAAAAAACCCCCAGCATCAACTCACCCTCAAACAGCCAAGACTAAAAACCCATTCTGATACCGTTGTAGGATACTGAATGCATTTCCTCAATTAAATGCTTTTCAGACCAAATTAGCCAGGTGCTGTATTTGGGCCATGTGCTAAATAGGGCTCCCTGCTTCCTTTGGCTCCAGTGGGAGTTCACTTTTTGCAAAAAAAGAGGAGCTACTGGTCAAAGCTACAATGCAGGATTTCTCTCATGATCTCTCTATTAAGCACATGCACATACATTCTTGAAGATTAAAGAAACAGACACGCTATAATTTGTTATCACATATGTCTCGATATCGAATAACAACAAAGAATGCTAATATTTAGCGATCACACGGTTAGCCTATCAAATTGAAAGCGAACAGAAAAACCCTCCCACTGACATAAACGTGAATAAAAGTCATTAGTTGGACAATCTTGGCACCCGAATGTGGCATTATTCCTTGATTCCCGACTGGGCCCTTTAAACATACCGTTTTCAACGCGAGCGTGCTTCTGGAAGCACTTAGCTCCGACGCATCTGGCAGAACTAATTTGAAGAAATAATCAGCTAAAATCACATATCATTACTCTGCCTGTACGTTAATGAATCGATGTATAGCAGTGAGCGGTTACAACATATAACCAGACGTAAAAATTGCCCCCATAAAACGTGGCCAGTCAAAGGCCTCGAGTCAGGATTATTATTTATCAGCATTTTCTGACATAATCGATAATTTGCTCTAGTGTAATTCAAGCAGGCGAATCGCGCTGATTGGCTCGTGCACTGTATGTACAGGTGGACATATGTTAATCCCTCAGGCCGCAGAGCAAAAAATGCTGTAATGTAAATACGCAAAGGCATACTGCACCTTCTCACTGCGGTGTCTCGTAAAATGCACTGTAAGGTATTTTAACAAGGCAATAAAACCTAATATAATTTGTTGCTTCACTGCAGGAGTGCAAGGATGTGTCAGACTTTTAACCGGTCTTATACAGTAGACTGAGGGCCAGACACATGCATTCACACAAACACACATGCGCAAACACTCACAGCGTCAATGATAAACCGACCCGTGTCTCTTCATCAGCCTCTATTAGCTCTCCAGACAGTGAGCACACAGGAGCTGTACTGTAGCGTGTACACGAGGTCAAAGAAGTAGCATATATGCAATCCAAAACTGTAGTTGTCAAATACTGAACAGATAGTGAGCGCACAATCCTGTTCCTGAATCGAAAAACATTTTCCCAGCTTCCCTCAAAGCCAGAGCTTCATCAAGGTGTGTGTGTGTGTGTGTGTGCAGGTGTGTGTGTGTGCACCGTTTCCCCAGTGTCCCTGACCATACAACACACCATACAGAAAGTACATCCCAATAAATCAAAGCCTCTGATCTCCCAGCCAGGAATTCCAGACTGCCTGGGCCACACCATTCAGATCCGTGAAATAAGGAAACAGCGGCTCCGCACACCAAGAATCCCAGGAATGCCATTAGAATCCATTTGTTTTCCGAGGAGGTAGCGGCGGAGGGTGAGGGATGGGAGGCGGGGGGGGAGGCGTTTGAGAGATATTTTCTGATCATGCAACAATTGAAAGTGATCTACTTTTAACCACGGCCACATGTTGTGCTGCGGTTGGACCACACACATACACTGAAACATGCATGGATTTGTACACAGCCGCATGTATACACACACACAGGCGCACACACATATAAGTACCCATACACACCCAGAGCAACACACAAACATAAAGCCATATAAAGATGAATGAAATACACACACCGCAGATAGACGTACAGCCAGAAACACACATAGAAGCATCACAGCAGATAGCGTACAAACCAAAACAGGCACGTCTAGAACAGCTTAATCCCCAGCTGATGCTTACACGCCATCTGAACCGACTCGTCTCCAGCTCCCGTCAACTCAACTTTATTTATACCGCCGTTCATCACAAACAAGCCTCAAAGGACTTTGACACAAAGGACTTTTTCTACACGCCTAACTAGGTCAGGCCGATAGACCTTCGAGTTGATGACACAATCAATTATCGACGATCAATCAATTACGACAGATAAGATGTTTACGGAACACAATCGGGACAAAAGCACGTGAAAACGGAGTAACGGGCAGAAGAGGACTGAAAGGATTTAACAGAGAGGAGGACATAGCGAGCCTACGTAACCTGCCTAAGTTAGCCTTACCTGGGCGGCACCACCAGCATGAGGCCTCTATTGGGCTTTTCACACTTGAATATGTTAGCCCAGGGTTAACTTTAACCCTGGGGTTATAATAGCCCTGGGTTAACTAGAAACGCTGCTTAGCCCGGGGGTTAAATGCGTCCTTAACCCAGGGTTAAGAAAGACGTTAGCCCGGGGTTAAGTGTAGTGTGAAAAGCATATATTAAGACAAGAAACAACTCCCAGAAAAACCCTAGAGGAGAAAAAATGGAAGCAATCTTGGGTGGGACTATTCAAAGAGGCTGGGCTGGGCGTGCAATAGATGACAAAGACAGTGCAGGCCATATTTTTTTGATTGGCTCAGTATCGATGGTCAGCCAGAGCCCCTATAGTTTAGCCTATGTAGTCTAGGCCATAGTTGTCAGTGTCCTTAGTCCACCAGGGGCCAAATACATATAAATATATACATATATATATATATGTATATACAGTAGATCCGGTGATTAGAACTCAGGCGGGGCCCGGCAACCGCACTCCAGCCCATCATCATGTCTTCAGCCAGCTCACTAGAAGGATTTGTTTACTGTTTAAATGAGGAAGAACTGAGGTGGGTGGAGCACATGAGGAGCTGCTCAGCATGTCTGGCTGGAGAAGCAGTGTGCAGTTACAGTTCTGGACACTTAAACTTCACGTCTGCTCACTGCGTATGTCGCACAGTTTTCTGTCCCGGGTGCTTCGCGGGATCCTCGTTCCAAGAGGAGATGTCCTGCGTTCATGAGGACCATGTGCGTGAACTTTGCCTGTTGGCTCACGATGTATTTGGACGTGGCCACTGAGCAGGATTTTTCCTTTTGCCGATTTATTCATCAGCTGTGATTAGCAGTAAAACTAACAAAAGAAACAATAAACTGATGAAAGCACGGTGCCAAACACGTCCAAACATCCACTGCTGTTTCTTTAAGTGACTTGGTGTGTGTCTGTGTGTGTGTGTGTGTGTGTGTGTGTGTGTGTGGAAATATTAAAGGAGACACCATGGGCAGAGTCACACCACTGGAATTTACGAAGAGAGGAGCCGAAAACACAATCAAATGCCCCTGATCAAAAGCCATCAGGAGGACACTCGACACTATAATTGGAGTTCGAAGCCTCCGGTTCCTGGCTCGGTCCTTTTGTTGTGGTAGGGCCCCTTTTCTCCTCTGCCTCCATCTCCCTTGTATCTGTTCGTGCCAAAGATGGGGGGGGGGGGGGGTGAGCACTATTTTCACACGACAAACTGCGAAGCACTTATCACCGTCAGGCTGCGCGAGGTGAGAAGACAAGCCTTATCATCGATTTACAACGCGGCAGGAAACGGCGCGAGTGCCAAAGACTCGAGCGTTGGTTTAGTTGTTATCCTGTGCGTCGGGTGGGTTCCTTTCTCTCGGCCGCAAATGAAACTCATATGTGTGACTTCCAAGGCCGACAGTTGAGCTCCCTACCCCCACCGTCGGCCAGGAACCGACTCGAACTAGACGCAAATGCGAAAGATTCTGGGTTGATTTGAACGCAGCTTTGTTGATCCTTTGGAAGCCAAGTCCCAATAAAGGGGAAAGGAGGATTCTCATCGGTACATCCTCCTGACTCTCTCCGTACATGTCTTTCATTACAAATAGGGAACAACAAAAAATGTCTTCGAATTACATTTTGAAAAAAGACGGAGTCCGAAGCAAAACTAAGCAATCCTATCCTTATTTTCATGCTTGTCAGGTTGCTGCAAAGGACCCATGCTGAATGAAAACATTTGCCATCACATTGTATCGTGGCCGCAGAACACGAGACGGAGCTGGAAAGCCATCAAACTGCAGCACATGGGAGAGCCAGAGAAAACATTTCCAAGCATGTCAGATTTTACTGACAGACACACCACCACCTGATCCTCTGGAACAGGTAAAGAGAGGACTTCTCGAGAGGGTTTGGATAAGTCCGACGGCCTCGCTGGGTCAAACGTTGAAAGGTCATTCAGAGTGCTGTTTGCTTGAGCTAAACTGAACTTCTAGCAACCTCTGCTTCCCTCAATTCCTCTTCCTTTCATGTCTTTTGAGGGAAACAGAAGCATTTATGGCTTTGTAAAAGTTCTTTCCTAAACATGTAGACTGAGTGGGTCAGCAGCAACCTCGAAGATCAACATCACTGAATGGTTCACCCCAGGATGACACCGCTTGAAATGTCCAATAGGGTGAAGAGCTTCATAAAAGTGCAATAAGCGAGATTTTTACTCTCCCATAGCACAAAATGCCCATAATGCATCTGTGGGGGTTTGATAGGGACTCAACCATTTCTTATTTCTGGAGCGTACTCTGCCCTAATTAGCTAGCTTACTCGTCTCTATTGTGAAAATGTGACTTTATTGTTTGTGTCAATTACGGCCTACCATAACCTCATTGGTTGCTGATAGAGGTCGATAAAAGCCATAGTTCATAGTTCTGAAGAAGGCAAGAAGAGCTGGGACTACAGAGGCTAACTCGCTCTGCGTTTCTTGGTCCTATGAACTTCGATGGTGTTTCAATTGACCTGAGTGGATAATGACTGAATTTTCCTTTTTGGGGTGAATTCTTCCCTTTAATGCCCCTGTCATGAAAAGACTAGAAGTCCAGTCTCAGGAGGTGGTGATTAGTTTCAATGTTAAGATGTCAAGAGGAGACTAAACTGTCTCACAAGCCCCTGCATCCTAACCTCGCCACGTAACCAGTAGCTTAAGCTGCAATTGAAATGAAGAAACTGAAAAAACACATTAACTGAACTGTACATACACACACACACACACACACACACACACACACACACACACACACACACACACACATTCAGCCAGGTGTATCCACTAAGGAGGTATAACACACTACACCTCAGGCCAGATTTTATAGGCCCTTACAGCTTATATAAACTGTGAAGTTTTCTATTGCAAATACCAGTCCGAAAATTACATCCTAGGCATTAGATCATGTTGAAACAATGCACATATTTTTATGCTTTTTATTTGAGGTCTGTGGCATATAAGTCTGAGCCTGTGTATCCGGGGACTCGTATAACCTGTGTTTTAACACGCCATTATATGGGAATATCCAGACGTCCTGCTCCTGTTGAATATCATGCCTGTTGTTCCCGACTCAAACGGCGCCGTGTGTTTGACCGCCCTGTGCCATTTCCCCTCCTTGGCTCCGTCAGAGGGAAGGAGGCGAAGGGATGCCAGTGTGGGCAAGGAATGCAAAAAATCTACAGGCATTGCTAAGATTGGATCGGGGCGTGCAGGGGGTGAGACTGGAATTTTGTTGTAGCCATTGATAGCATCTTGCTCAGGGCACAGTGGAGGGTTACACTTAACGCAGTTCAAATGAGGATACATATGAGAGCTCAGATAGCCTCACTTTTGAAGGTTTTTTTTGCACCTGTTGGAGGGGTTTTCACCTCTGTCTGTATTTTGAAATAGGAGAAGGGGGGAGAAGGTGAAGCCCACTCACCTTCAGCACTATTTGGGACAGTGGGATTAGCGGACACACAGGATGATTTGATCATAGGTGATTAGGACAAGCAGGAGGAAAGAAGAAGAAAGAGTCAAAGCGCAGACTGGACAACAAACACTGTCTATCTTTTTCACTCTCTCTGACTGTTTCTCTCATCCCCCACTCCCTTTTCCCGTGTCCTCTGGTCTACCTGTGAGACTTGTTGATTGATGGCCGCAGGTCAAACTGTTAGGAGGAGGATCCATCGATAGGGGACCACTGGGAGAGCCCTTCCACCCCGTTAACACCTGATCTTCTCTCTTCTTCTCCCACTTCGGCGAGAACTACTCCGGTACATCTGACCCCTGCCCCGTATTTGACCCAGCGAGGTAGAACAAATACACACATTGCTCCCCGGACAACTTTGTTTTCTCTCTTTCTTCGTTTCTCTTTGCCTCGGCTAAATAAACGGACAGACAGCACAGAGGTGACTAACCTCTTCATCTGTATGCCCTCTATCTGACACTCTTTCTCTCTCTCTCTTTTCAATTCGCTTTCCCTTTCAACCAATCCAATGCCACCGTATGGCACCGGCTTGGTGGCCCCAAAAGCCGAGCAACAGGGCCGTTGTGTAACCAGTCCAGAGATGAGGGGATGATAGGGCCAGTTTGGATGATGACGCTGTTTGCCAGAGGAAAAGAAACAGATGGAAGGTGGAGGAGGGCACTATTTTATCGTCCCACAATCTGAGGTCTGGCCCTGCGCTCAACAATGCCGAGTATTCCAGCCGTCTCACTGCCCATCCTTTCACAGCGGTGCAATTGATAGTCTATCAATGGGTTACTTTTGCAGTTAGCCCAAAAAAAAAAAAAAGCCCCAAAAAGAAAAAAGAGGGGAGAGAGAAAGAGAGAGAATGACGGGAGCATTCCTTCCCATTCCTTAAAAGGGAACAGACAGACACATATTTTGCTCAGGATGGAGAAACAAAGCTCCAAAGAGAGTGATGGATAGTTTTTCGCCGAAAACAAATGCCGGTGAGCCCGGCTGCGAGGCGGCGTGTGAATAGACGAAAGGAGAGTGAAAGGAGAGTATTGGAAGAATGCGGCGTTTGTCCGGTAAAACCAACACAGCCCCTCGGTTGAGCTATAGGCCATACAAGCTGCAGCGAGGGAGAGAGAGAGAGAGAGAGAGAGAGAGACAGAGAGAGAGAGAGAGAGAGAGAGAGAGAGAGCGAGCATGTAAGACAATAAGAGAGAGCGTGTCTCATTTTCTCGTCTGGGCCGGTGATGAAGCGGCCCTAAGAGAACAATTTACAGCTTATCACTGGAATACTGTCGTCTCTATTTCCTCCCCATTGCATGCTGGGAGCCAGACAGTGAGACAGGAGATGTTTGCCTGCATGTGTGTGTGTGTGTGTGTGTGTGTGTGTGTGTGTGTGTGTGTGTGTGCGGACATAGATCTTACTGGAGCACAGATGCTTTATGAGCGGTGCTTGTTTCTGCTTGGAAGTAGAGCAGATGAAGTCTCTGAACATGTAGGATCGGTTTTCTTCGAGACGGATAAACCATCCTCACTAAAAACGAATCATCAGAGGTGCTCGGCTGAACAATCCACAGCTGATCAATAAAGTGTACACAGTTGATTGATGGATCTGGAGCTGCCAGTTATTCAGCTGCTTATCCATGAATCATCATCATTCTCAATGTTGCGCAACAGTGTAACCCAGTTATTGTTTTGCTAGTTTGATGCTGCGATCTTTCTCCTTTGGGTTTCGTAAAGACACGTCACACTTTTCTCAGACAATTTCCGATTTTTCCTCCGTGTCATCTCCATGGCGACCCTTTTCACTTTCCCACTTGTCCTCTCCCATTGCGCCTGATCAAAGCCTGTTGCGGAGGAGCCATTTCACCAGCCTTGTTGCAACTCGTCAGCGGATATAATTCCACCAAATCCAGCGCGATTCCCAGACCGCGGCGTCGTTCCCGAGCTTCTTCCGGATATATCGATCAAACTTCCCCCCCCCCCCCCCCCCCCCCGAGGAGAAACATTTCCAAAGCGGTGAACTTGGCCACGCACCTGTGAGCATTTGCAGAAAAAGGCATTTGATACTATGGGACACCAGTTTGGAACAACACAATATTTATCCTGGCTCCCCGGAGAGAAGGGAGGGAGAAAAAACAAAAAAAAGAGTTGAGGCAAGAGGCATATAAAAGAGGGATAAAAGAGAGAGAAATGGAGGGAGGAAGAATGCAAGCTTGTCCTTGAACGACAGAGGGAAAATGCGTTTCATATTTGCAATCACTGCACAACTGAAGTGTGCAACCGAATTCACAGTGTTTGTTTTCTCACTTTCATTTTCCCTCCTCTATTTTGGCTTAAACGACTTTTCTCATCCCTACCCAAATACACACATGTCACTTCTCCAAATATTCAATGTCTCAGGGAGAAGAAATGTTGATAATCTGCCCAAGAGTCCTCCAACAGCAGCAACCCCATCCCTTTCATCCGTCATTTCCCATTTGTATAGGAATCCGCGGCGATGGGATTTAACCGGGCCTTGTTTGAATACCTTGAAGAGTCTTCGATTCCTTCGAGGAAAAAACAAAACTCCCGAAACACAAACAAACAAAATGAATGTTTGTATTTGCTAATTTTGCTGTTTCTTAAGTCAGAAACCATCAACATTGCAGCAAACAATTGCAGCAATGTCTACAGAGGCTATAGACATGTTTCCCTCCAACTGTCAAGGCAATCTGAAGTAACCTTATGAAAGCTATCAAAAATATATATCGCGAATCAGGAATATACACATGAATAGGCTTCCTGAACGTAGAACGTACAGCTACGTCAGAAAACACTGCTGGTGGCGAACATATAAATTGAACGTTTTCCTAGCATGATGATTTGTTTAGCTTTGGGAAAAGGCCAGGCCTGCATTCAAAAGCTTGGTACTGACACACTGCCATAGAACTGAAAGCAGGAATGAAATACTGATGGCTTTCATATGGAGAACAACTCGAGAAAGTCCATGTGCGGTCGGTGTATGTACGAAAGCAATTTACCATCCATAACCTGTTGCGGAGGAAAAAGAAGCATCAAATCCATATTGTCGAACGCGACCTCGGATCATGTGAACATACAGCTAAAGACCCTGGGACACAGCGCCGCGGTGCTGGTCGTATCCGATGGCCAGGTTCGTGTACGGTCCCTCTGGAGGCGGTCCGTCATCCGTGTACGTTAGAACGGAGCGGAGAGGAAACAGAGCGCGACACCTCGGGGTATTCTGTCTAGACTGCAGCGGTTCAGGATCACCCAAGGGTGTAGGAGGTTGCCAATGTTAAGGTCATCCTTTCAAAAGCGCTTTGTTTCAGCCTTCTTGATACAATCGTTATGTGTGTGTGTGTGTGTGTGTGTGTGTGTGTGTGTGTGTGTGTGCGCACGTACATATTCTTCACACAATATTGGAAAATATGAGGGCGGCTTTCCATTTATTGCTCAGCAGGTTTCGGGGGGACGTGCGAGCCTTCGTGTTTTCGCCGCCCCCGCTGGGTAACTGGGCTGTGATTGATGCAAGGGCTGATGGGATAGGGGCTGGACCCCGAGACCTCCAGGTGCTCGGGAGTCTCGGGGCCCCCGCTGATCTATAGTCTGCGTGTGCCACGGAAAAGTCAAGTGGTCATTTTCTAAACGACTGGAGCCAATTCATTTCACGCAGCACAGCGTGGCGGCTGTTGGATGTGTGTGAATAAGCCTGGCCATGCAGCTCGCTCTCTCTCTCTCTTTTATTTCTTCTCTCTCTCTCTCTCTCTCTTTCTTTTTTTAAAATTTCTCTCTCTCTCTCTCTCTCTCTCTCGCTCTCTCTCAGTCTCTCAAGGTGAAGGCAACACATCCCTGTGACAATGCTGATAGGGATGGTAGAGACGATGGTGTCACATTTATAAATAGCAGAATGTAACGTGTGTGTGTGTCAGACTGTTTGTCTTTAAATGTACTTGTGTGTTTTGTGTGTGTGTGTGTTGTGTGTGTATATGTGTGAATGTATGAGTTTGTTTGGGAGTTTTTAAGGTGTTTTTTATACTTTTTCCTCCGTCTTGTCGTGAGATATTTCACAAAAGAACATCAACCGTCGCCGTCTCTCTCTCTCTCTCTCTCTCTCTCTCTCTCTCTCTCTCTCTCTCTCTCCCTCTCAGGCCCAGTACGTGGGCAGTATGGAGAAGCAGTGGGCCAGCCAGTCATGTGTGGAATGTGGCGTGGATATAAGATAGGCCCAGATTGGGGATTGCACAGAGCCAGAGGAATGGTAATTACTGTGGAAATCAAACACCATCAATTGTGAGGTTTTTCAACATTTCACAGTGTCCCTCTCCCTTCCCCTTTCCCTAAGCCCCTTCTCCTCGCTCTCCAACTCGAAACGACCCTCGCCGCCACTCCCTCAGGCCTCCAGCTCTCCCTCCTTCTGCCCTTCTTTTTTTTCCGCCCGTTCTTTTCCACCCTATTCTGCTATTTCTATTTGTCTCCCATTTATTTTCCTTTAATTTTCTCCCCCTCACTCCACCCTCTCTCACTTTATCTATCTTCACTTTGTTTTTCCTGTCTTGTGCGGTACACCCATTTATACCTAATCCCCTGGCCAAAACCTCTTTGTTTCTCCGTCTCACCCACTCCGCCCACACTCATTTACACACACACACATACACACACACACACACACACACACACACACACACATACACACACACACACACGACCACATAAGACAAATGACCCTCATCAATGTATGTCTGGAATGTTACAAACACTGAAATACGGGGCCAAAACATTTGTGTTGTAATTTTTTTCGAGACTGATTTGCAGTCTACCACTACCTACATGTTATTCTCTGTCTAATTGTTTCTCTCTCTCTCTCTCTCTCTCTCTCACCCCTCTGTCACTTTCTTGAGGCTAAAAACCACACACACGCTAGCATGACCTCAGAGGTAGTTAGAGGATTGCGGGGGGTGACAGGTGATTACAGGTCGGTTATAAAGCCTGTGGTCTCCGGTGGGTAGTTAGACTGTCAACCTCCCGTATCCCGGTGCCTGACTTCACTGGGCACCTGATACTATCCAGCCACTCTGCATGGGGGCCCCCCTCACTACAATCAAAGGGACTTTCTGACAGTGTGTGTGTATGTGTGTGTGTGTGTGTGCGTGCCAGTGCAAGAGCACGCCTGTGTCTTTGAGTGGGTGCACGGGTTTAGATATCAAAGCGCTATTGTTACGTAACCGCACACCTCCTCCGTTCCTCTCCTTCATTCCGCCGTTCCTTCTCTTTGACGTACAGCAAATATGAATTGGACAAATCGGGCCTCCCGTCAGGGGTGACTTCCAGGGATAAGGAGGAGAAGGTTCCAGAGAAGGGAGAGAGAGAGAGAGAGAGAGAGAGAGAGAGGCTGAGGCCGGGGCCCACACTTCATCCATCTTCACTCTCGGGCGCCCGTAAACCCCCGCAGCAGCCTCCTCGCTGCGGCTCCAGCTGGCGGTGTTCAGGCGTAGATCACGGTCCCTCTTAACGGGTCTTTCGAGTTGAGACTCCATACTACTGCTTTGGCATGGAACTGCGATGATTCACCGAGCCAGGAGGTTCACGAAAGTTATTGTGTTTCATTTTGATTGCTTGCTGGGATGATATTTGTGTGTCTGTCTGTGCTCACGGAGAGGCCGCGTACGGGGCGGTGATAGGCGCAGAGAGGTTGAGGGAACGTCTGGGCCGAGCCGGAGGAGCTGGACGACGGAGGAGGAGTGCTTTATGAGTGCACTCTGACCCCCGAAGCTTATCTCCCATGAGCCCTTTGTGGTAAATCAAGCACCGGTCTGTGAGAAGACAAATAGACGGAGGAAGAGACACATTAAGGAGGCAGGAAAACGCACACACACACGCGCACAGACACACACACGCACACACACACACGTGTCTGGAGGTCCAGACAGTAACAATGGTTCTTGCCAAGTGTCACTGGGCAGCATTTGTCAGAGCATAACTTTCACGCTGCGCAATGGCAACAAGCACTTCCTGCTTCCTGCTCTCGCTGGGTGATGGGACAATCTGAGGAAATCAATTCTGCTGCAGTGGTGCGAGGAATATAGAGGAGACACACACACACACACACACACACACACAATGCATGAGGGTAAAAACAAGAATATTCACCATAATAACATGGTGTAAAACTGATATGATACAAAGAAAATAAAGACACAGTCACAGTGGGATGAGCAGTATTTGACATAACAGTTGTATCATAGTTCATTCTTATCATTGATATTTAAAGACAAAAAAGAAAAAACATGCCCAAAGTAACTTTTTCGAGTGGAAATTTCTGGATTTTTTTAAGAACAAATAATTGCCAATCAAGGATTGTTTTGGTCAGCAGGGACCTTATCTATATTACAGTTGAGATTCTGCCATTCCAAGATCACTAATACAGGTTTTTACAAGATAACAGATAAGAAGACATACCCAACAAGGGTCATTTCCACTCCCCGGGTTGGCGTGATTGGTATGACAAAACAAACAAAGAAAAAACTTTCCATCTTCAATATCAACGGGAAAACCCCAAACACACTATCTGATAAAGCAACAGGGAGAAGAAACTTCCAGCGCCTTAACTTGATCCAGCATCCATGTTTCATCGCTTGGAGGAGCAGGCGAGTGTATCAAAATAAATCATGCATTTGCATACAATGCTGCTGGGAGAACTGTTGCTGTTTGTCGACGTCTAAACAAACCATTATGAAAATAAACTGCACTGTCGCTTGGGTTAAAACGCTTCCTGTTTGAGAAGCGTCCCCGTTATAATATCCCGTTTGCATGTGTGTGTGCGTGTACGTGCGTGTGTGTGTGCGCGTGTGTGTGTGTGTGTTTGTCTACATTCACATGCAACTGGCAGATTGGAGTTTTAGTTCAACAAACATTTCTCGGAGGAAGAGTTGCTCTTGAGGCAGAAATAATCTCATTGGTTGAATTTAACCTCAATGGGCGGAGCCAAATAACTATTTTTTTTCAGAGTGCAATTTAGCCAACTGGCAAACTTCAATATTAAAGAAGTAACTCTGGTCAAAATATACATCAAACATAGAAATGACATTGACTGTTTTCATTCATTTCAAGACGATGATCCTAGAAGGTTCAGCAGGCTAGCTACCTAGCTAACATGGCTGGATTGCAAGTAGCAAGAGTAGCAAGAGTGCTAGGGTGTTGTTCTTTGGCTCTGCCCCTTTCAAGTTTAACTCAACCAATGAGCTGCTATCTGCCTCCAGAGCAGCTGTGCCTCCAAGAATTTTTTATTGAACTAAACCTCAAATCTGGGCACATATGACTGTTTTTCTTCCCGTCTTCCCGTATGTTTCTCTGTCTTTACATATGCTCCTTGTCAGCGTGAGTCTTATATGTCTGTCTTTCGGATCAAGTGACCGAACATAAAACATGGAAGATTCATGCATAGTTACAGGGCTGTTTTTCTCCATTCTTTTCACGAAGTGACCCGGTCAGTTTGTCTGTGTGTCTGGCCAGCACATTGACAGATAGATAGTCTCAGTCGGCGGATGTCTGGATTGAAAGTATCCCTATAGCATGCATGGCTTTCCTCCTTGTGTTGTTTTTGTTGTGTTTTTTTTAGCTAGGCTGTTTAGTTTTCCACTGGTGTGTGTGCACATATACATGTGTATGTGTGTGTGTTCAATAGTGCACTGTAGGATTCGGCCGACTTGGGGTTTTGAAGACCGATCCGATACAGATATTTTGCAATTTAAGTTGCTGATAGCTATTTTGTGCTGATATTCATCTTTAAATTTGACCAATTTAATGCTAGAATATTCCAAAAATGACAAGTACTCCAGTTTCCCCCAGAAATGCATTCTTTGAAGGGTGGAAAAGCCTCTGCAGCAGCATTTAGAGCAGAGAAGAAAACATATTCATGTATACTTACAGGTTGAGGGGTTCCCACAGACAACCAGTCTAGTATCAGACCAATCAAATGTGTAATCGAACACAACACAACATTAAATCATAACCATATTGGAGGCAGATGACACCGACTGGGCAATATCCAAGTTTTCATCAAAAGCCAATAAACATGATATACGGGCAAACTGATGTACCGTCTAACCCTAACAGACTATTATGCTGTGAGACTGCATCGTGAGTGGCTCTGCTCTGTACTCTGTCTTTACAACCGACAATATGACCGTGTGATTTAAGGCAGAAATCCTGTAGAAAAAAAGGCCAAAGCGCTCCAACTGGAAACCTGACGATACTCTAACATGTCACTCATCTTTTATGGATAACATTCCAACCCGTTGAATAAAATCGGCGGGGACGCAGGCACCGTGAAGCGAGTCGAGCCAGACACACACACACACACACACACACACACACACACACACACACACACACACACACACACACACACACACACAGGCAAACATAACGGAGCTAATAAAGGAAATCAAAGTAGAAAGCTTCACTCGGTGATGACAGAGTGGCCCTGGCCTCCGTCACGGGACCCCTGGATTGGTCCATCTGCTCCTACGGTACTCCGCGTGCTGCACTCTCACTCGTAAACAGCCGGCCGATTCCACCAGTAAACACAAACGCACTTCAGCCAGCCTCCATCATCCAGCGGTCTGAAACACTGTTGATTTATATCGCCCTGTTGGCTTTTTCTATTATAGCTCTATTCAATGTTTTTGTTCCCCGAATTCTTCTTTCTTGTGGTTTTCCAGAGTGTGTGTGTGTGTGTGTGTGTGTGTGTGTGTGTGTGTGTGTGTGTGTGTTACCATGACATTCAATTGATGGAAGGTCTAGTCACTGGGCCTGACTGATATGAAACCCATGGTGTTGTAAATGTGTTAACTTGTGGCATGATTTATTTTGGAGTTCATGATGTATCGTGTGACCCCAGTGGCATGTCTGCTATTCACCCAGCAGGTAGTGATAAGGGAGTACATAAATGTGTGTATGAATGCTGTGTGTGTGTGTGTGTGTGTGAGAGAGAGAGAGAGAGAGAGAGAGAGAGAGAGAGAGAAAGAGAGGAATGAATGCTATCAAACATCTCCCTCCCTGATACAGCAGCTTCCCCTGTTGTCAAAGCTCGATACTTTCACAATAAAATATATCCATCGTTAAAGCCTCCCACTCACACTATTCCTCAACGAGCAAGCAAATGGGAGAAAATAAGAAAATAAACAGTTCAAATCGGCAAATACACGGAAGATAAGTCAAAGGCTGCGCAGACATCCATCTGTGGAATGGATCACCTGGAAAATCAACCGAATGGGAGTCAGAGAAGTTCAAATAACTCAAGTAAATGTGAAAAGTCGCTACTTATGAAATATTGCAGGTACTTAGCAACACATTTTGACAAATGACCATGTGTGAGAGAGAGTGAAATTCAAATAACTCATGTCAAAAGTGGCCGCTGAGAAATTGTGTGTACATAAAAATCTATTATAAAATCTATTATTGCGTTCAAAGACACTCATATAACTCAATCCCACCTAGAATCTTGGCGAGCCGTTGTTCCCACCCTATGAGGAAGTGCAGGGCACCCCTTCAACAAAGTACATTAGGTCCTCTCCATTAATCTCAATTTGGATGTATGCAGCACCAATCCCTGCCACCTCTATTATACCAAATCACTGTGCTCCCTGCCCATTAATCATTGGACTCGCGTTGAGAGCGTATGGGATCATTTCAGGAAATCCGCTGCGTTTTTTTTTTTTCCCCCCTCAGCTCTGCCTCTCGTTCCTCTATCTACGCTCAACTCGCGTCCGTTCTTCTACGGTTTGTTTTGACACAGCAGCCGAGAAATGCTAGATTGAGGAATAACAGCCAAGAGGACACAATGATCAAGTATAAGCCATGTACGAAGCCAGATCTTCTCTCTCCAGCAAGAGAGAAGCCTCCAGACTCCCTACAAGCGGCAGTCTTTGTTCTGTTGTTTGTCAATTGGTCTTTTTCGTAGTAAACACTAACCTGTGAAAGTTTGGGAGTCTGAAATTAGACACATAGACAGCCTGGCCAGCGGACATCATGGGATAACGCTGAAAAGATGGCGGTATACGTAGAGCGAATGGCGAACTTGCCCCAGAATCAAACCACAGTTTGAACACATCGCCGCATACAAATGTGTGTATACTCACCGCAGCTTTGTATTGACAGTCCATGCCAGCAGCGCAGATGTAAATAGAGGCGATCAACCAGAAAAGGAAATGGAGAAACACAACCAATCATGTGAAATTTTACACCAATCGCGGAAGATAGCACCCCGAGGGCTGCTGGGAGAAGCATTCCAGTTTGGCCAGCAAGCCAAAGCACACTGCAAAGGCCGAAGCCGACGCGGTGCTTCGTTTTCTCCACAAACATGTCCTTTTTGCTCGTCTGAACCAGCCAAATTTTATTTCCACGGCAAGTATACTGCCAGCTTAAGCCCTGGAGGAATCACTTCCTCAGATACTTCCACTTTGCTGAACCCCAGATCAGCCAAGAGTCATTACTTTGTTAAAAGTCTCATATGGGACGAACTGGAAACACAACGTGAAGCCCCATGTACTATTACTATGAAGTTATGTTATCAAATCCAAGCTATCAAGTAAAATCCATAACATGTGTATACAGCAAACAGTTAATATGGCGGGGGGGGGGGGGGGTTAGGGAATACAAACAGCTTCCTCTGTTCTATTACTCCATGTAATAAATATTTATGCCTGCATGCAGAGAAAATACACAGGCAAAAAGACAATCACCTGGCTCAGCTCACATGGACCTCGACGCCTGCCAAAGGCTCCAGCTTGCATGAGAGACTTAGGGCTGCGGTGGGAATCCAGCCGTTCTCTAAAAGCCATCATCTCAGTCTGCAGACCTTGCTCTGATCCGTGGGCTAAAAATAAAGAGAGATTGCAATGTCTGCAATGTACAGCTCCACCATCTTGGCTGTGTTTGGTTACCTGATAAAATATTAGCTCTGCGGGGATCAGGGATGGTATGGAAGGTTTGCAGAGGGGGGAAGAGGGGGGAGGGGGGGGGGACTGAAATGCATCAAAGTGCATGAAAGAGTGACATCCACCTGTACTCTATGTACATGCACACACACACACACACACACACACACACACAGCATGAATGTGCAAGGTTGACAAATAAAGCTACATGTGCACATAAAAGACACCGTATCTCATATACTGTACAGATACACACATATCCCTACACACACACACACACACACGCACAATGTTGAAACCCAAACAGTGCAGACGTTGCCTGAAGGAGTGTTCAGCTGCTGCACAGATGTGCTGAATAGAGTGGATGGACAGAGTACACAACACACACACACACATCCACACATACATGCACACAGGCATATTCACATGCACACCTTTTGATTGGCAGTGGAGCTGGAGAGTGGAGAGGGTTTTAGACAAGGTAAAGGTTCAGAGGGCGAGGTAAGACGGGAGCATCACATACCCTCTTCAAACAGGTACATTAAGAAACACAGATATAATACAGAATGAAAGAAACAAAGGAAATATTCCCATAAAACAGCTGGCGGGTCAGGAAGAGAGAGTGAGAGGAAGTTGGAATGAAAGAGAGGAGGAATGAAGATGGTAGAAAATGGAACCGAGATGCAAACATACGGTTCAGATTATGACTCGGTGCCATGAACACCCAAAAAGGAGAAGCCTTTTGTTGATCCAAGAAAGCTGGCGATGTGCGGCTGGAGGTATGGAGGGAGCAAAAGCTCTTTGCACCAATGGGAGCGTAGAACGGCAGTAAGCGGGCGGGCACACAGGGTTAATTCGCTAAACACAAACATCCTGACACTGCCTTGATCCCGCACTCCAGAGAGAAAGGCATTTTTCCCTGTCATCTCACACAAACAACACTTACACGCTCAGACAAAAACTTTATTTCGCCCCCATGGGCCGTTCCTTTCTCCATTGTGCTGCACAAGGTCATTGTGCAGTTGACGTTAAGTAAACTGTTTGGAAAAGTCATTTGTCATTTGCCAGCAATGTACACAGAAACGATGTCAGACGTATTCATTGTTTCGACCTCTAATCACATGTAATCAAGTCACGTCGACAGGCATAAAACAAACGTTTGCCTTCATGGCGTTTGTGGCTTGAAAAGAATAACGGCTCAGAAGCGTATCGTTGTTGTCGTGTAGATGTAGCCTTGTGATTCTGGTGATTTTTCTATGGTGCAGGAGAAGTGCCAAAAATAAGACTACTGACATATTGATGGAGCCTTAAAATTTTCCCCTGAAATGTGAGGTATAATAGCCTACAATTTAATGTATTTTGACAGGTCAAAATATGGCCTTTTCAAATCAATTGGAGGAATTACATCGTCCTCTCAAGGTTGAGAAAATCCTCCAACCTTTTAGGTTTGAATACTTATAAAACCCATTGGATACTGTCAAAAATGCATTGCCATCAGGGTTAAATCAAGGCTGCTTTTCTTTTTTTTTAAAGGAAAAGGGAAACTGTTGGTTTTCACCCAACAGTGACAATATCCCCCTGACCAAATGGCCTTAAGGCGCCACTGATAAACTGAGATTAGGCACACATTCTCATCTTGAAGCAATGAAATTAAGTCTCTAAATTTGTTCACAATAAAGGCCGGGGTGTATGTGGACTATTTCCAGCCTGTTTCTGATAAAAAAAAAAGCTGAAATCCAAGAGTCAAAAGACCACCAGCATCATCTGGACAAACAGACAGGAAATTGTTATCATCTTGTGCCCTGTGTGCCAGAATAGAGGACATTCCCAGAAACCTGCTTCCTTAGTAAGGTCATTTAGACAGTGGGTATACGTTTTATTACTATTAATATCATATTTACATCTATTTTTCTGGTATTTATATAAGAAAACAACTATCCCAAAGTATTTTCATGATTTCTGCTGGTGTATCTCATGGTATCCATATCTATGTTCCTTGGAATAGTGAAATGCAAGTAAACTGAATCCTAATGTGTTATTTTTGTGTTGTTGTAACACCAAAAAGGTCTGAACGTGTTACTCTTTCAGTTTCAGTGTGAGCGGACATACCAAAATACCAACGTCATTGAGAGTGGCATCAACTGAGCGTCAACAGAAAGAAAAAGGACACAGGTACAAAGCGAGGCCCTCCTGCCTCTCGCTGCTCTCCGCCCCCCGAAGGGTAGTAGGGAGTCAGGCAGACACAAAGACACCACACACATTTGGATGGACCCCACTATCCCACAGATATAATCACCCCTGGAAGAGTCTCCGCTAGTCTGTTTCCCATTTCAAACCTCAATGAATCCCATCCTCATCCTTTAAAAGTGCACAGGCGCGCACACACGATGGCCCGGAGAGATGGTTACACTCTATGTCGACTCAGTGGAAAATTTCTAGAACCACAGAAACAAAGGCATTCGGTAGAATCGGAGTATACAACTCGTATATAACGAAAGAGTACAAAAGATGTTTCTGATATAGACTGATGCAACGTCACATGGATGTGATCAGACGCCAGCGACAAACCCATGCAGGGAGGATTTACTGGATATTGTTTCTAATAATATTTGTTTACCGAAGTCGGAGACCACATTGTGTCGATGCTCTGTCCGTGACGTATGTAAGTGAAATGAAACACTTCTTTAGCATACTCGCCATCGCCATTCTGGCTCTGGGTACCCGCTTTGGAAATCTGACATCTCCAACAATGTGAGTCATTTGGGACATCGCCAGGCATTGTCACATTCACCTTAGAGACCCGGAGCAAAAGTGCCTGCTTCATGTTTGTATGTGAATGTGGACCGAGAGGAGATTATTTGTCAAAGGTGAAAAAGACCCCCCCCCCCCCCCAAAAAAATAAAAAACAGAGAATGGTGCAACAGACGTCCAGCCAATAGCGTAGTTCTTGTGAAAGAAAAGCCTGACCCTCCCATGAGTTGTTCTATTTTAAGGCGGTCATTAGTAGTAAGTCGCTCCGCTCTTTCTTTTTCCATTCTGTACGTTGCAAAAAAGGAAAAACGTGTTTGTAAGTTGTAAGATTCAGTCATATGCGCTTGTTTCAAAAAACGGTCTTGGCCAGAGCCTCGTGTTTCCAGTGTGGGCTCCGAGGATGAAAATGGAAACATATTGGAGCCTAGGTAGAGATCCAGCTCTCCTTTAACTTGTGTACATTCTTCGTCGGAGAGAGCGGAGCGCTGCTGAATCAGAAAAGAAGTTGCATAACCAAAGTTGTGAAATCTCGTGCCCCTCCTCTTGATTGTGTGACTCCAAATGAAATGACACAGAGGTTACATTCATTTTGAACTGTGAGAAAACGTTTACAGATTGCTGGCGGCCTCCGTCTCAGAAGGCTTTGAGTACCATTAACTGCCTTGGTAGTCCGGTCCCTCCGGGGAGCTCGCAGCGTATAATCAAGGTCTGGAATGGGCCAGTTTGGCTCTGCGGACGCCCGCAGTTGGACGGGGGCGACCACTCCCGTAGCCTTCGCATTGGTAAATGGTGGGAATGATCAAGTCGTTCAGTCAGTCAAGTCATGTCCTCCGCATTTCAGAAGTCATC
The DNA here is from genome assembly GCA_034670385.1 of Hoplostethus mediterraneus. Taxonomy (NCBI): domain Eukaryota; kingdom Metazoa; phylum Chordata; class Actinopteri; order Trachichthyiformes; family Trachichthyidae; genus Hoplostethus; species Hoplostethus mediterraneus. Next base: position 10,950,828 of record JAXDDW010000009.1, on the reverse strand, counting down.
GCAAAAAAAGGGGGGAGGCCAAATAGACCGCAGACTGTGCAGCACCCCCGAAAAATGGGAACACCTACAAACGTATTTTGGTCCCCTCTGATTAAAATCAAACCGTGCAGTCCCAGAAGAAATGGCTTTACCATACAACAGGATCACAATGATACTAAACATGTCTCATTTTTATATCATCATCCATCATGCTTTGGGAGTCTATGCTATATTCAAGGGGATTCAACGGAAAACCAAGGGCCTTGTATAACAGATTGAGGGCCAGTGGGCCAATTTCCAGCGGTGTCAGTGAAGAGAGACCCAAAAACCTTGTTACCATACAGTACACTGGGTTTGTCTTCGTTACTGATGCAGTATTTCACATTAAAAGCCTTTTATTGTGCCAAATAATCTGTATTATATTGTATTTGTGTTGTTTATTGATCAGCGATTTTTCTCAGAGTGAAATGTTCATTTTTGTGTATGTTGAGTCTGGGCTAGTTTTATGGTTTCTTGTGTTGTTACTGTCAAAGCCAAACCGTTGCCAGCTGGTAACATGTAGACATGAGACAGAAAAGAAAGACAAAAAAAAAAAAAAAAAAAAGATGATACGGTGCAAATTTCGCCTGGTTAAATATTTTCATCTACCGCCGTCAGCGCAGCCGTGCCAAATAGCATTGAAACTGTCTGTTAGTATTACATAATGAGGGACAAGCCTGCCCCATGTCACGCTTCGTGGTAAGGAATCCATCATAAAAACATTTGAATTTGAAAAAAAAGAAAAAAAGGTTTCAAAAGCGTGCAGCAGACCAAAACAAGCGTTTCAGGCACAGATTTGTATACAAATGGGCTTTCAGACACACATGGGTTCAGCTTTTATTGGGAACATTCTCCGTTTGCTCCTTACCTTTGAGAGGCCAAATACACCAAATATAGCGAGCTATTAGGAGGGAGGGGGGGGGGAAGACGTAAATATAGTCAGTTTAGAGCCTCTCCAATTAGTGAGCAGAAACATGTGGATCAGCGGCACGTCGCCAACTTGTAATTTGTACATAAAAAAAACACCTCCAGACGTTGAGAATCAAAGCCCACGAGACCGCGGCGCTAAACATATCTGTAACGAGAAAATCATGCGAGGGCTCACGTAGACTCAATATTCACTTGGAACCGAACTGTCGCGGGGTCAGATGGGAGTCTTCTCCTGAGTAGAGACGCCGTTCATGCGGTCTTTCCATCTGTGTGGGATGACTTGGTCAGCGCTAAAGTTTAGTTGTGTCAGTTTGGCAACACTTCTTACACTTATTCTCTCATTAACACACATACACACACACATCTGTGCCCCTTGAGATGCCACGGTCAGCACCAGCTCAGCATCTCGGTGGAGTTCAGCAGGTAGCGCAAATACCCTTTTTGGGACCCGCCACTGAAATCTCTGGGGCTTTGGAGCGCGCCACCGGCCAGCCCCTTCAAAATGCTCCCCAAATCCTGGAGATCACCCTGAGAGGGAACATCTGTGGGCAGGGAAGGGCTGCAGATGAGAAAAGACTGCACTGTGTGTGTGTGTGTGTGCGCGCGTGTGTGTGTGTGTGTGTGTGTGTGTGTGTGTGTGTGTGTGTGTGTGTGTGTGTGTGTGTGTGTGTGTGTGTGTGTGTGTGTGTGTGCATGGTTTAACATGTATACCCAACAGCACCTGATGCATCTGTGTTAAGTTCATGTTTGTGTAACATGTATAGACACACAACAGACCCCCGGTTTATGGCTGACTGAATGAACACCTGAATGCACTGCAAATATTAGTGTGTGTGTGTGTGTGTGTGTGTGTGTGTGTGTGTGTGTGTGTGTGTGTGTGTGTGTGTGTGTGTGTGTGTGTGTGTGTGTGTGCGCGCGCGTGTGTGCGAGCGCCACAGGGCGGTACAGTTTTGATTCCCCAAAGTCCCACAGTCATTTCTCATTGGGAAGAGTAAGGCTGTACGCAGGGTATATAATTGGGATCATATGTGTGAAGAAAGCATGTGTGTGTGTGTGTGTGTGTGTGTGTGTGTGCGTGTGTGTGTGTGTGTGTGTGCGCATGACGCCATTATATGCACACCACACTGGCTAATCAAAGGACTAAACGCCTCCAAAAGCGAGAGCATAATTCCACTGTGTCACTACTAACACAGCAATGTATTCACTGACACGTCTAATAGAGTTTTGGGTTTTGGCAGGACGCAGCATTGGTTCTGTTCATGATAGTGTTCTTGAAGGAGCCGTATTCAACTGATTGTTTTCCCAAGTGCCTTTTAAAACACATGCATGCACTCATTCACACTCAATACCGTAACATACTGTGGTACAGTTGCGACCGGTAATGGCATGTACACAACGTGCACTGTATGTATAAATACCCTCCGTGTAAATTCGTGCAAAACAATCAATTTCAAATATTGACTCATGAATGGATTATGAACACATTGATATCATGTCAAGAACCACAAGATGAATTTTATACATGTTGGACTATTTTCTTTAACTGTATGCTTCAATATACACACCGCTCCTACACTTAACACACAGACTGAACCTTTATCCTCACTGCAAACACAAACTATACACTCAATACACACATATACACACTTTACACAGACACTGCACAGACGTTTTCACACACACACACACACACATACTGTACATGTACACACACGCATTACCCACACAGACATCGCTGATTGACAGCTTCAGCAGATTCAGCCTATCTGTTCCCATCAGGTAGGACGACTGTCTGGTGGAAGGGTTAAATCCAAAGCTCCACTCTAAACAGAGAAATGGGCGTATATTTAAACAGGTTGTTGCCAACTAGCCAAGGAAAGCAGGAATTTGTGGCCACCTCAGCAAACAGCACGATTAAAAGGATTTGCCATTGATTTCTTGGTTAAAGTTACAGTGGAAATATTTGGACAAAAGGCCGCTATCAACGTGAATTACCACTGACATGTTTGCACGTTTGCAAAAAAAAAAAAAAAAGCTAGAAAGTTTCGGCTTGGTGGAACCAAAGAAAAACAGGAAGCAGGAAGAAAGAAAGAAAGAAAGAAAGAAAGAAAGAAAGAAAGAAAGAAAGAAAGTAGTGGAGATTAAAGTTGAGTCTAGTTTTTATGTAGGGGGGCATGGATGTCCCTGATGTGCTTTCTTGGTGGGAAGCATGTTGGAGGCTGGGTACAGTAGAGTATGTGGTTTTCCCAAGGCCAGGCTGATCCAGCTCAGCTCACCTCTCTCTCTCTCTCTCTCTCTCTCTCTCTCTCATGGACACATACAGTTACACACCACTGCTCATAGGAAGGGAGGGCCAGGGTTTTCCTGTTCATGTGGAAAAAAGGAGGGGAAAAGGGAGGGAAGAATGAGTGGAGGTAACCCTAGCCGCTGAGGTGGCCCTCTAGTAGGGCCCAAATCCTACTATTCTCCTCCCTGATTCTCTCTCTCTCTCTCTCTCTCATGGACACATACAGTACAGTTAAACATGTATGGGGCAAGGTGCTGTGCGTGGACACTGGACGCCGCGAAAGCCTCTCCCTACTTCGACCACAGCTATGCTACGTGCCAGTGGGTGTCTGGTTAAGAAAATAAAGCAGCGCGTGGGCCCGGTCCAGGCTCGTATATGAAGCATATGTCTCCAAACACAGGAATCCAAATTCCAGCGGCAGTAATTTAGCAGCGCTCTTTCGTTTTTTTTTGCTTTGCTGCGGCGCGGAGGTCTTTCGAACCAAAATGTGATTATCTCTCGTACAAATTGGGAATAGCGAGAGAGCGTAGGAGCTGATTTACGGCATCGCCGGGTATCGGATTTAACTGTCATTGTCAGACACGCTGGTATTTGTCTCTGTCTCTGTCTGGTATTCACTTTCTTTCCGCTCTCTCCATCAATGTGTCGCGCTCCTTCCGCATCACTCTCTCTCTCTCTCTCTCTCTTTCTGTCTCTCTCTCTCTGGGGTACATTCTGCAGGCAGCCCTCCATATTATTGCTCTGGTCCCAAAGAGGGCCTGCTGAGGAGGAATATGGATTCCATAAAGCACTCAGCTATATAAACGTCTCCCGATCCACATTCAGGCACCTGGCTAAATATTATCCCAGCAACGCTTTGGTGACGTCCTCAGAAAACACTAAAGCGTTCACTTCGTCCGATGACACTCGGGTCGTGATGAACGGCGTGCGGCTAACTCTGCAATCGTTGAAAGAATCAGCGTTGGTCCATTTTGGAGTTTGGTAAAAAAAAATTAAAAAGCACCTGTTTTGGAAAAAAAATACATCAAAAATAGCATGTGAAAGAATGAGACTGGTAGAATTCATGTTTACGACCGACTCTCTCACCATTCACCTCGAGGCCTGGACCGTGGAGGTTGTTTGGACAGCTACAGGTCCGGAGGGTGTGTTTGAGTTAGGAACCCATGGCTGACCCGGGTCTCACCAACCACACAAAAAAAAGACCCAAGGGAGAGCACCAGAGGGACAGGGAGGTATGGCGCCTGATACCAAGCGAGAGTATGTGTGTGTGTGTGTGTGTGTGTGTGTGTGTGTGTGTGTGTGTGTGTGTGTGTGTGTGTGTGTGTGTGTGTGTGTGTGGCTGTGGCTGTCTAGTTGACCTCTGATCTGCTTATCACAGTACATAGGGAACAATAATGGATTTGGGTCACGCTGGAAGTAAAAAAAAAAAAACACACAGTTCCCTGCTTGATTCCTTTTCCATGATGTACAGCAAAAGAAAAAGTAAGAGAAATTAAAAAAAATAAAAAATTACAAAAAAAAACCCAAATTAAAAACACACCATTTCATAAGGATCCTCGACTACTGTGCATGGGAACCAAAGAGCTGCAGCTATGACATAAAATCAAATTGACAAGAAGTCAACAGGAGCATGTGACACATGCAGCCTCAGCAACCCTCCCCTCCTTCCAGATGGGATGACTTATATTCGGGCCCGGCGTGCCAGAATACTCTGCATTTTGAAATACAACCACAGTGGTGTTTTTATGATTTTATGATGAGGATGTCTTAACTCAGAGGCATACTGCTCTGTTAAATAATCATTTCGGGCTTACCGGAGAGCCAGTATAGGCCGGGTCGGGGGGGAGGGGGGAAGGGGGAATGGACGGAGAGAAAGAGGAGAAAGAGAATCTCAGTTTCTCTGTAACCTAGTAAGCTTCCGCCTTGATTGGTAAATAATTCAATTAATTATCAAATGAATCAATAACATTTCTCTGGCTCGCGACCCGAAAGCCCCGCTGGCTCCTTGTTGCTGCTGTATTGCCTTACAGCCGAGCCGAGCCCGAGCATATATACCGTATTTAGAAATCTGAATGCAATCAACAAATCTGAATCTAGATTCAATTTGATTAGTAGGACCCCCCCCACCCCCCCCCCCAACTCCCTCCTTCCCCCGCCTCCTTCAGCTCAATCACCAAGCCAAGCTCAGAAGTCAAACATGTTCATTTTAATGGGCTTTGGCGGCTCAGAAATACAACAGAAAAGCTCTCGGGTTACCACAGCTGCACTCTGCACAGTTCAGAATTTGGGAAACCGATTTGGAGGGACGGATCCAAGATGGAGACGGGATCCTGCGGGCTCCAGTGCGACCTGGACTGCTTCAGCAAAGTCCACTGACAGTGATGGAGAAGAAAAACAAAGGGCTAGAGGGAGGGAGAGGAATCGCAGAGGAAATGAATATCTTACAGTAACACATGGTGTGAAAGAAAGAAATGTCTCTCTCTCTCGCTGACCTCCTTGTGTTTTTCATTCCTCCCCTCATCCCTTCCTCCTCCACCCCTCACTTGCGCTCCATGGCGATTGAAATATGCAAGCATAATAGTCTGGGAAATAGGATCGAGAGGTTTATGAAGGAAAGTGGGCTTGGGCTGGGCTGCTATGTGGTGCTGAGTCCATTTTTTGAAGACCAGCAAAATAGAGCTGTATGTCACAGGCTTGCAAAATCGAAAAAAAAGGAGGCGATGGCGGTTATCGGTGACAGAGCATGACACCGTGAAGAGAAAGGGATGCAGAAGAGAAGTGAGGGAGAGGGAGATAGGGGGAGTGGGACATTGAAAAGAGGAAAATGAATCTGTGGTTTATGCCAAACGCTGCTCAGGAATGACTGAACGCATCCAGGGTTTTCCTGTGGTTTCTCTATAATTAGGCCTTCAGACAAATACACACACACACACACACACACACACACAGCCAGCCACAGAGATCAGCCCAAACCGCAACCAACTTCCAAAATCCAAATTCCTCAATCTGTCCTTTAACCTCAAATCCTCTACCCACCTGTGTGTGTTTGTGTGTGTGTGTGTGCATGTGTGTGTGTGTGTTTTGTGTGACAAATCAGTTACACAAACCTATATCAAATGATGTCTCTTGTAATCCCTCGTTTCAGATCTGAGCCATCCAGAGATCTTCCACAGCAGGGACTGGCCTCTCTAGTTTCATCCCCAAAGAGGCTTACATTCTGTGGGCAGAGGGATGACTGTTGTTCCCATCCTCTGGAGGATGGCTTTGTTTGGTCTCAGTCATCCACACGAGGATAATCGAAGCCAATTATCTCGGACCACTGGCCTCATAATTACTTTGAGGAGTCTGCATGACAATTACCTCGCCACCATTGCCAAGCTTGTCAAGGAATCAGTACGCTAAATTAGGATTTGATACACCTGGCAGCAAGACACTGCACCGAAATCACTTTTTCTTTTTTCTTCAAACATAATTTTACCAAAACACAGGATCCAATGTATCTATCCCTTGTCCAATTTTGGCCAAGGGATAAAGGGTGAGCACAGGTGTGTCGCTGGGGTAATGAAGTGATCGTCCCATCACAGATGTTTGGGTGAATCAGGCCCACGACACCTCCAGAGGCCTCAACAGGACATTCTGGCATCCCAGAATCTAGTATGAGGCTTTACCCTCCCACCCTAATCTCCTTACACTGGTTTCCAGTCGGTATTGTTATTATTATTTTTTTAAATATTATTATTATTATTGCTATCATTTTTATTTTTATTTTTATTTATATGTTTATTTTTTATTTTATTATTTTATTATTTTATTATTTTAATTTTAATTTTATATTTTATATTTTAATTTTAATTTTGTCCTGCAAGCCTGTCAGTGGAGAATAAATTTGTCAATTAAGGACGGGCATGGACCAATAAGAGTAATGGGGATGGATCAACAGACAGACAGACCGACTTGGCCTGACCTGGTGAGATGACGATCCACATTTCCTCGGCTTATACGCAACTGACAGGCCACACAGGTGCAGGCCCCCGCTTCCTTTTCCTACGGTGACCTCATCTTTCAGTGCTGGCAGGCGTCACTGGTCCCACCTCACCCAGTCTCTGGGTGCCCCGAACCAGAAAGGTTGGACAGGAAACATTCAGACCATCCCACCATCCGGCCAAGAAGAGGATGTCTCTGTTGGCGTGCAGCCAGGCTGAGCAGAGCAATAGGGAGCTGAAGTTGACGTCTCTTCTGCCCGCCTCCGGTTCACTCCTGCCTATTCTACACATTACTTGATGTAAGGAAACAATTTAGTGGCGCCGATTCTGAAAAATGTCATAGAATGAGGTGATATTTATTCAGTGACTGCCATATAAGCACACAATTTTGCAAATTGGAAAATCACGCTAGCCACCAAATAGCTATTTCTCTAATAATGCAGTTTTGAGGTGTTGATGGGGAGTTTTGGGATTTAACTCTGTCTATTTCTGACCTGAGCCCTATATTTTCCCATCATTTTCCATCTCACCAATTGATTCTGACCAACATCTTGTCAATTGCTTCAATACAGAGCTACTTAAGTCTTGCTTTCTTGCTTCCTAATACAGCACCGGTTTTGCTTTGCACCTTACGTAAGCGCACGTGTATATGGAAATAACAGATAAGGTTTGCCAAACACGTGATTGGCCTTTCATTTTTCGGGCACAATACACCTTTTTTTTTCATAACGAGGTCCACCGCCGTATTAAGAGGTGCTAATGAATGACTCACCTTTAATGGCAGCGTGGAGTACATTCCCCCAGCAGAGGCGCCTGTCATTCTTTCCTTGCCGATTCATGTGCCCACACCTTGTTTTGCTTTCACGCCGCTGACAGTTAGTCAATCTGTTATTTTCATTTTTTGGAGTAAAAATTGCTGCTCTCTGCGTTTTAAAAAACCCCTAATAATGATGATGATGGTTAAAGAGGACTGGCTTTTTGTCACATCTCAAAATGACTCTTATCCTTCATCTCGTCATTCATTAATCCCACTTTCCCTACATCCTTCCCCACCCTCCTCTTACTCCTTCCGCTCTATGAATCCCGTGGGCTTACAGCCAGCGTTTCAATGTCCCTACATGTGTGGATGCACGCCACCAAAATACAGTATGTTGAGTATATAGGTGTTGAGAGGTGCCTCGTGTGTCTAAAAGGAGCCCAGTGTTAGTTAGTGTTGGGGAGTGTGTGGGGTCAGGGGTGGCGGAGGTGTGAAGGAAGAGAGGGGGCCCTGGCCGAAGGAACTGAGACGGTGATTGACGGCATCTTGTTATAATTACCCACTTATGTTCAACCCTGAAATTCTCTGGAACACGTTCGCCCCCCCCGGGTTATTATTTTATGCCACTTTTCTTTTTTTCTTTTTTTTTTTCCTCGCTGTTGCCAGCCCATCTCATCTGACATGTTTTCCCAGAGCTGGTGTTATTGCTAATATGGTTAGCGCTGGAAAACCAAACACAGCGTGACACAGCACTCCATCACCTGGCCCCCGATGATGTCATGCTTTATTAACCCGGCATGCATTGCAGCCCCACCTCGCTGCACGTGTCAAAGATCGGTGACCCATGTGGGCGAATCAGAGAGGGAGGTGAGAGAGAGATTGTCCATGCATTTTTTTTTTTTTTTGGGAGGTTGAGTGGTGACAGGGCATGTTTTTGAGACCCTGTTTTGAGACCATGTTGTAAAGTTTAACCAGACCATGTAGCACCGGGGGTTTGGACGTGAATGGGGGGTTGTGTCTCTGAACAGGCAACTCTTTGAGCTTCAATAAGGGGGTCCACCCAAGGGTCCACCCTAGCGGATCACGCATTCAGGGCGGAGGTGTCAGCATCGTGACGGTCGGTTCCTCTGGCCTCTGGTGTCAGATCGGGGTCCAATCATCGAAATGAATTCCAGCACATTTCTTTTCCACAAATTATGGCAACATCAGTGAGATCACACACTGCTCCGCCTAGGCCCCTTTTCCACCAAGATTTTGCAATCGTTGAGAAACCGATTCAAGAGTTTGGAAGATACTCAAGAGGATAACCGCGTAGATTAATGCTCTGATCTGTTGTCAAGTTGTAACAACACAAACTGTTGCCGGACTGATGTGGAATCGTCGGCGTGGACAACGTCACGATGAACCGGTCAGTATGCGCAACACACATCAATTATCGCCTTTTCTCACAGCATCGTCTACTTGTACTCGTTCACACGTGCCAAAGAAATAGAAACAGAACAGACAACGAAAGAGAAAAGAGGAAAAAAAAAATGTGTATTTGAACGTTGGATGTTTCCTTTGAGTGCGAGTCACACTTTTGTCTTCCAAAAACACACAGCTCTGACAGCATCCAGGTCTCATTCGCTCAGCTCCGTTACTACTTTTATGTCCAGTGAAAAAAAATAAAAAAATATCTCTCCATGGTGCACGCCGCACACCAAAATCAGACGTAAACCAAGTGTGTTGTTCTGTAAACAGGTTGTTTTATCGTGATTATGTTTCATTTTCCTTTGGTTTTGGTGAATAAAACATTGGTTAAAAACGATTACGGCCCAAACTCCTGAATCAAAGAAACACTTTACTAAATAAATGAAGTGAAATAACAGCATGGACTCACAACCTTTTTAACAAATAAATTGCACGGCAGTTACCATGAAACATAAACCGTCGCGTGCTCGGATGACGGTGGCTGGAAAGACTAACAAACACAAAGAGATTCCCTCTTGGTGGCAATCAGCAACCCGCTGTTTACTGAAAACAAGAGACCCTTCTGTTGACGAGAGACGAGCTTCTGGCCCCGTCAGTCTGGAGAGAGATTTGATGTGTGTGTGTGTGTGTGTGTGTGTGTGTGTGTGTGTTTGTGGTTGTAACATGGCCAATCCGCCTGCCTTATTAATCCTTACTGGAACCATATGATTGTCCTCTCTCGCTGGCTAATAGAGCCGAGGTGTGTTTGCGCGAGTGACGACAGTCGGAGGGCCAAACACAAGTGACCTGCAAGTGAAAGAGAGGCCCGGACGCCATTCAACAAAATACCACACAGGTTTTAACTGATCTCTCTCTCTCTCTCTCTGTGTCTCTCTGTCTGCCTCCAGAATAGGACCTGGTGGGTGTTACGTCTGGGTCAGATTTGGATCTGAGCGCCGATCGGCCCGACCAGGCCGGCTAATTGGAAAAAGGGGACCGTGCATTGTGAGGCCCATTGGAGAACGCTTTCAGCACCTCCACCTAGAATGGGAGTCGGTGAACAGACTGGTGAAGCAATTCCACACATACAGTCATGCTTGAAATGTTTGTGAACCCGACATGGGGAGGTCAGTATTTCGTATATTATAGAGGAATAACCTTTTAAAATCCTTAACCTTAGAAATCTTGCAGCGATGACTTGGAGTAAACGTCTCCTACAGCCACTGGTCAGCCTCTTCTTCATCTTCCTGGAGGGATTTCCTCCCACTCCTCCTTACAGAACTCAACTCAGTGAGGTTTGAGGTCTCACATGAACAAGACGCTTCAGCATCTCAGTTGGATTTCGGTCAGGACTTTAGCTTGTCCGATCCAAAAACACTAAACTTCTTCCTGGCATCATGCTTTAGCTGATTATGATCATCGTCTTGTTGAACAGCCACTTTCAGCTCAGCTTCATCTCTCAGACTGATGGCCGTGACCTTCTTCTCTGGTTTCCCTCAGAATTCATGGCTCCCTTAATGCACACACTCACAAACATACAGAAAAAAACAACCATCACACTTCACTCATGTGCAGAGCCATCAAAATTAGTACCACTTCCTTCACACCTCCGTCACCCCTGACTTCTGGCACAATGCTGGCTTTATAACACGCCACTGAATGACGTGCAAGGGAATAGAAACTGCAAAATAGACTGCATGCCCCGCCCCCACTCTTTCTCTCTCTCTCTCTCTCGCTCTCTCTCTCTCTCATTCTCTCACACACACATAAACAAACTGTCAGAGTGAGATACAGCTCAATCTAAAATATCCTCTCTTGTTTCTAATGGGGTGCTAAAAAGCCATTGCTGCTATTATCCCAATATTTACAATACACTGCTATTATTTCCTGGCTATCGTGGTCTTGTGTTACCCAAGATTGCCCATTTTGGAACTTCAAACACAGTACAGCACTTACAGGAATAGCAATAAAACAATCATGGTAGAAAAAAAAAAGTCCCTCCCGCTGCAGTGGATACGCGAGCACTCAGGCTTTTCACTGGCAATTTGGAATCTACTGTTTCTCTAATCTCGTTTAACCCCTAATTTCCATTATGGATCAGTGAAGAAGCACGCTCGGTGAACATGGGGCCCCGTCCGACAAATATGGCCCATTACACAAAGCTCTCAACACCCGGAGGCCCTTTGTATCTCTGCCCAGCAGGTGAACAAGAGGTCTGCTGGCATCAACAGCAAAGACTTTGAAGACTTTACAGTTGGGCAGACACGCTGGACTACAAACTGAGGGGGATATTGGCATGGAGAAACACTACACCTTATGAAGATAATACCTGTAGCGACAATGTGAACAATTGTCGAGCCTTGTCTTGAAAGACAAGAAGGGGCAGGAATAGGGGAGTTATGGCTTCAGTAGCTGGGTTTCCATCCATGCGTTTTATTGCCTTAGAAAAGCTGAATGGAAATAAAATTGCAAAAATTTCCTCAGGATCACAAAAAAAAAAAAGTGTTTTCACTTGAAGCAGATTTTTCTCTTTTGTATAAATAGCTATGGAAATGCTTTCGACGGACAAATAATGACAGAGGCTTGGCGTGATCGGGCCGACTAACGGTTCGGTTTCATTGCACACTTGTCTTCAAAACATGTTGTCTGTAACATATCTGTGTAGCACGACGTCTCAGAAATGTCACATCGTTTGTTCGTTTTCATCTTCGGAGATGCGTGAAAGCGTGAACTATTGGCGACATTTGCTAACAGCAACAACTTGCACAATACTACCCAACTCTTGAAAGCCTCTTTTTCTTCGTGGGTGGGTATGTTTGTGTATTTAATCGCTTCAACTCAGCTAATGGAAACGCATCTACTTCGCATTTTTTTTTTTTTTTTTTTTGCGACATTTCAAACGTTTGCATGAAATTCGCCTGACAGTTGGAATGGAAACGTAGCTAGTAATGCCCCGGCACGCGTCTCCAACATCGGGGGAGTTTTCACAATTCCCCGTCCACCCTTCAGATTCCAGTTAGTCTCTGTCTCATTTTCCAGTGTGACAGCTTGAGGTGTTTTATATGGAAAGTCATACTCACAGACCAGAAAACGTCTAGCCTGCGTAATAGGACATCCAGACCCCTTACAATCACACCGAGAGGTGCGAGCGCTCGAAAGCGGGTGGATAACAAATGACTTGCTGAAGACGTAAAGCCTTAGAGCCGGTGTCTAGATTGATGCCGCGGTATTAGCTCAGATATCATGCTCTCGAGTTAGACAGATAGCCTGCTGGTGAGACATTCGTCATCAGAAGTACTTCACTTTTAATCAATGTATGGTGTGCGCCTTTTCGCTCAAACACAGACGTGAACGCGCTCGCACACACACACACACACACATACACACACTCATGCTTGGCATCGGTGAGCGGTGATATCCCGTCCAGTGCAGCTGGTGTGCAGCCTCTAGGCAGCCCTGTGCTCTGGGAGGGAAGCCTGGTTTGATTTTAGTCCAGGGCAAACCAGGACTCTCACATTCCTGCTTTTCAATAGGAATTAGCGTATTGGTTACTGCCCGGGAGATTGATACAAATGTATGCTTACATATGTGCATTTTGGAGGGAAAGGCCGTGGAATAATTAAGTCTAAGGTGAGGTGCCGTTTGCCCTCGGGGCCAACCGGTGTAAAATTAAACATGACACTTTCTCTTCTTTTTTTTCTCCCTCTCCTACTCAGTCTCCTCGCTCCATCTTCAAGTGAGCCGTTCCAAGCTGGAAAGTTCTGCCTCAGTTACATAAACTCCTACCTCGAGCCGCCGAGGGGTCAGGAAAGAGGGAGGGAGGAAGAGGGGTAGATGAAGGAAAAGTTGTGGGAAAATGCGGCACAAAGATAAAGAGGATTTGGAATGGTTAAAACCTGTATCATCAAGAATGTCTAAAAAAAAAAAAAAAAACCTCACTTCAACGGATCCCGTAGAAAGAGGAAGAACAAAAGAGCAGGGGGAAATTGGAAGCAGAGGGAGGGCAGCTTAGCAGCTCCCATCCAAAAAGCCTGGAAGAAAGGCAACGAGGAGGGAAAAAAACCCAAAAACAAGGCATCAAATGGCTCGGCCACAGCCAGGGCTCGGGCCGAAAACCTCGCCAAGTCACCGTCCAATACAGAAAAGTGACCCCGCTTTGGACCCGCTTCAACCCAACATGTCTCCCCCTTGTAAATATCTGTCTTTTGAGTTAACATGAATCCCTCGTGACATCGGTGATCCAGAATATTACAACTTTATTGTATAGATTTTATAGCTGGATCTGGACCATGCTTTTTTTGTGTGCCATTTTTAGGTTTGAGAAGTGTGTGTGTGTGTGCGTGTCACTAGTTTTCTTGGCTTTATTTCACTATTTCTGATATGCCTTCTGATGACCCACACAACTTTCTCGAAGCCTAAAAAAATGTCTCACTTCCTATTTGATGAACTGTGCATGCTAAATGATAGAGAGCGAGACATGAGTTATTGAATTTAAAGGAAGTGCTCAACAGTTTGTCGGAAAGTGGGTGATGATTCATATTCCAAATGGCTTGCAGATGGAGTAACAGATTTCAGTGGGTACATACTGGAACTGAACACCAAATTAACTCACCATTACCCCTCGAAAACCACATCCAAATGTATTTACCGAGGTGCCTAGAGACATAACTCCCAAAGAGAACGTTCCCTTAAACCGATGAAATCCCACATTCTCCAGTTAAGAGTGGCGTGCATTTTAGAAAACAAGTGTGGGGGCGATAAACGATGTACGCTTCTCAAATGGCCCGGCGAGAGGACTCCCACTCACGACATCTTTTTCAGGTACGCACCGGAGACATTCAATCAATCAACCCGCCGTCTTCCCACCACCTCACCGTTACATTCAGGCTGTCTGGGTTCGTTGCATTCTGGAAATTTGAGGAGTGTTGTCCATCCTCCCGTCATCTTCTCCCGCCTGACCAGACGCAAAAAACGTGCACTCCGGAAACCTCTTGGAAATCCTGAATCCTTGGTCATCCCGTATAGCTCGCTCGAGAGACCCTCCTGACTAGCATTCCCGGAGTCTGGGAGTCAGGGAGTCATTCCCACAAAAGTGGATTATCACACATGCATCTATTCCCTGACTCCCTGACTCAGAGGCCTCTGGCTCAGTTCTCTCACTCATCAGCAAAACATTAAAAGAGACTGAGAGAAGGGAGGAATGAAATGGATGAAAAAAACAATATGAAAGGGAATGGGAAAGTGAAGGTGGCGAACTAAGAGAAACAGTGGATGGATGGATGGATGGATGGAAGGATGGAAGGGGATGCAGTATTCATTAAGTGCAGGTCAACACCGGGCTGTGCGCTAGGCTTTACTGTCACAGCGTGCCTTTCTCCATTTGTTTCCCATAAAGGCCACATGGAAGCGTTTAGCCGGCTTAAAGCAGATCGGTGCACGTCGTCTCAGGTCCGTAACATTTGCTACTTGTTTGCCAGGGCCGTCCCAATAAAGTTTTCCTGAAAAATATAGGCAGCTACAAAAATAAACAAACAAAAAAAAAAAAAAACAGCGCGTGTGCCGATGGCAGACGCCGAACAAATTGTGTGTCGGAGGAATGAGTGATGGGAGATGTCATACTCAAGTGTGTGTGTGTGTGTGTGTGTGTGCGTGTTAAGCAACTATGAAGGAGCAGGAGAGAGAGAGAGGAGGGAAAAGACAATAGACAAAAATAGCCTCTCAGAACCAATTCCTCATGGCTCAGGCAGAGTCTTAAGTGCCTCAACAATGTTTTTTTTTTTTTTTTTTCCTCCTCTTGTTTTCTCTTCCTGCGACATCAACATCTGCGGGAATAGAAACCATTGGTGCACACACACAGGCCTGGGGGTTACGACGAGTGAAGTCATATAATCGAGAGTCGGTTCGTTTATACACTTCATACCTTCTTCGTCGAACGGGGCAGAAGTGTGGAAACGATCAACGCAAAACACCCACAAGGTACGTTGGTAGAGGAAACAGAATATGGCCTGTTTGCGTATTGGGACAAGGTCCTTATAGTGAGTATAAACACACTTCTGTGAGTATAGTGGTGGTAATACATTCACCATTACTTTGGTTGACAGGAGGGCAGAAATGTGTGTGTGTGTGTGTGTGTGTTTGTCAAGTCAAATTCCTGGGAGCATATGGCAGAGCGATACAGGTTTTTCGCGCAAGTACACAATCCCAGCTGTCCGTCCCCACCAGATACGGGCTCTTAATTCGGCCAAGTAATTTACATTGAGCTCAAAAAAAAAAAAAAAAAAAAAAAAGAAGCCATTTCCTCCTCACATCCATCCAATATCCACATCACGGGCCCACGCAGATACGTGCACATAACGTGTTGAGAGCTCTCTTTATAGCATGCGGGGCTTATTGCATGGTGACAGGCCCTCACGGCGCGCATCCACTTTCCACTATTTATCCTTTCAAACGCGTTTGTGCGCCACATGAGAGACTGGGCAACGACTTGAGACAGTGAATAATGAGATAAACCCCACCCCGATGCGTCTTCCTCCGGGATAACAAAGTACAAAGGCCGCATGTTGTCATTGGTCGGTCTAATGTGAAGCCAAATCAAAGTCGAGAGTCAACTTACTGGCATCGGACACTTCACTGAACTAGGTTTACTGTCTGGCGCCTCCATATTCATAATCTGAACACGGACACTTTTTCGTTTGTTTCCCGGCGACCTCCAATCTATACGCTGACGAAGAGGAGAATGTATTCCCACAGCGTTACCCATCTGTGACCAACATGCTGCAGGTACAGAACTTCGGCCCGCGGTGAGCGAAACTGCCTGCAGAGGAATGTACACAGCACCCTCTGGTGGCTGTTTTGAGTACACACTCGGGGTACATTTACTGGACTACTGAAACCGTAAAAACCATAAATGTGTTCATGTAACAGCTGCTATAAAACAGGATGTGTATAACCTTGAGGTTTCCAGAGGCTAATAACTGGCAGATTTCTCAACAAGAGAAACCTTTATCTGACAATGTCATCCTCTAAGTACTTTCAGGAGCCTTGTGGATTTGGAGATTATTGTATGGTTACTCAAAGCACTGAAGGGAAAGAATGAGAAAAACATGGTAAATGTTCGCATGGTATCCAGACCAAGTTCTTCTTGTGTTTAAAGCGGGGCCAGGGATGTTTTGAGCCTGTGTGTGTGTGTGTGTGTGTGTGTGTGTGTGTGTGTGAGTGAATAACCGTCTGTTTTGTGATTGACGAGGTGAGCAGGGGGTCTAAATGAGAAGTTGTGTTCGTGACTTCTGGATGACGTAAAGCCGCTCACAAGCGCTACGGCCAGAACCGAGCGCTGGTGATCGTTTCCACGTCAAGACGCCGTTCTTTCTACACACAGATTGCCTCCATGTACCCTGAACAAACATGAGAGGCATTAGGTCTCGGTTATTGCTGTTTTGCCTTTGCAGAGCTGCGGTATTAGTCCAAAGGAACAACACAGAGTGTGTGTGTGTGTGTAGAATCTATGTGACTAGTTAACCTGTTCCAGGTCTCCTAACACACACGTTATTAAGTGTCACCTCTCCCCACACGCACAATCACAAACACACACAGCACTAAAGAAACTGTAGCTTAATATCAAATATGTCAGATTTATTAAATGACATAAATGAATGTGCCATACAGCTGGCTGTAATATTGAACATGAAAAAAAACAACATAAAAACATACTTCAACGTGAGGGTTTCCAGCCTTGCACAAAAGAAGATACCACTCTACACATGGCCAAATGAAAAGGATGTGTCATTCCTTAAATTATATGACATATTTCGACAGCAATTGAAGAAATAAAGTCACTTTCCATGTGGGACGGTGACAGAAAAATGGTCCTAAGCGTTCTCTTGTTCCCCTGCACCATGACTGCTGCTAATGACTCATCTAACCTCATCCACCAGACTGCAGGACCCAAAAAATCTGACCTCGGGTCAACGCAAAATAATATTTTTATCTCCAGGAGGGAGTCAAGGTTGCAATGCTATTGACAGATCATGGGGTGTGTTTCAATAATTTACAGTGTTTCTTTCCTCTTGGCTGAATCTCAGTAGTCGTTCCTAATTCCTTGCATCCTCTCCTCAGAACACAGATGTTGAAAAGGAAATCAGGGAAGAAGATACTAGGAATTGAGAAGGATTGGGTTTCCCCCCCCCCCATTCTAGCCTTGTTTCCTTTCACCACTTACCTGGAATCCCCCGTTAATCCCAAGTCTTTCAACACAGACAATATCAAGGTTGCAAGGAAAGGAAAGATACTTTGGGCTATTGAGATGCACCACTCAACTTCATTTCTTGAGTTCTCTCCCTTCATTGTTTCAGTCTGTATGCGGGGGTATTCCTTGCATCCCTCCCCCCTGAAGAGAGAGGAGGAGGAGACGTTGAAGGAAATAACTTCCCCCCCCCAATCACTCGTCGCCAGCAGGCAGGCTCTCTTCGATCCTCTTGATGAACTTCATGCGGATTTCTGTCACGTTGTCCCCTCTCAGCGTGTCCTGGGCGAACCTCACGTCCACCGCCATCTGGACCTGAATCGGGGTCGAAATCAATTTCATCGCCGAGAACGAACAAAGTGCAGAGGAATTTGTCTCGGTGATATTCGTGCAGACGCACATAGACGAGGACAATGAGACGCAGAGAAAAAAGGGCCAGTAGGGGGACAGTAGACACATGTACGGCACATTTACAGACCACTGCACTCCATGTATTAGAAACACTGAGTTAAGGGAATGATGTATAATGTTTTTGGATTGGAACGCCTCACATGCAGTCAAAACAACGCCAACACCTTACCATCTCCAGGGCTCCTCTGAGGACTCCACACAGCAGGCTGGAATAGACCAGGGTGTTGTGGTTGTCGGGCAGCTCTACGAAGTCGACCAAGGGGTTGTTCTCCAGGATGAGGGAGAATTCGTCTCCCGCCGGGCTCCAGTTGGTCACGCTGGGGGTGATGCCCAGGTACATCTTAAATGCCACCTACCGGCAACCACCGCATGGCGAGGGATGGATAGAATAGAACAGGAGAGAGTCATGTGATTACTCGACTGAAAGAGCGGACAGCATCGGGCAAAACAAGTGTTTACCTCATATCAATATCAAATAATCTGTAATCTATTAGAATAGGCTGGAGTCAATCAGAGGCGGGCAGAACATGAGCAATAATCTTATATTTTGTTAATATTTGGAATAAATATAACTACATTAACTGCATCACTATTAGTCTCCGTTGCAGTTTGCCATCGTTACCTCTATAACAGATACAGGAAAACTGCATCTAAATGTGACTAGCCTGCAGCCACCCTGAGGCAACAGGTCAACATGGATATATATAGCACAGACCTGGCCAAGATGATTGGCACCCTTACATTTTATGCAGCTACTGTACAATATCTTCTGAAATAATTGGAAATTGAAACAACTTTCAGTCTTCACACATTCATTGATTGATTTACACGTGATCAAACAATAACAGAAATGCATCTTTTATGGTTTCAAAATTGAAAAATGGCCACGGCCATGAATATTGTCACCCTTTAGAACAATTCAAACCACCACCACCTTCATTTTCCTGCAGGAAACACTGAACAAGATATTGGTTCATAGCTCAGAATGTATGGCCTCGCTTCCTAACGCAGCGCTATTCACTAATCCTGTAGAAAACCTGTATTGGACTGCACCTGTTCGACTGAGAAACGACTGAGGTGATTCCAGCGTTCAGCCGGGGGGTCGCGTGATATCCCGAGGCCAGGCTATTGTTGAGTCTTCCACACCACTGTCCCGTAGTGCTCCGTTTACAGACACGACCCCTCTCCCTGCCTCAACAGCCATTTCTCCCCGCTAGTGTGAGGTTACATCTGTGGAACGGCTTTGCTAGCAGGCAGCGGCACCTTGAGAACAGCTGGAGCGCTGAACATTAGTCGAGCCTGAGAGCAGCCTCTCTGTCTGCGTGTGTCTGTCAACACGACAAAGTGCTACAACGGTCCCACACCTGCGCTCCTCAAGCCAGGAATAAAAAGGAGACTCGAGAAGATAAGGAGTAACAAATGGGTCATTCCTGACAACTCAGTTAAACAGTGATGTGGCCAGGTGGTTAAAAGAATGACAGAACTACTGTGTCTTTTCAACAAAGGCACAGTCCTATATAGCACAGCTGTTTGAGAGTTCAGAAAAGAGTGGAACATGCGCAGTGGACCAGGGAAGCGGTGTCATTCGGTGCGCATCACCTTTCTGGGAACGAGATTGCATTCAGTCTGTGTGTAAGTGAACCTCACCTTCTGACACTCGAGGGAACTAAGACACCGAGCAAAGAGGAATGGGATCCTGCCCTCAAGCTCACAAGCGATGCGGAGTACTGCGATTTGGGAGTTTAAATTCCAGTTGCGGTCTTCCTGCCTTGGCTTTCCTCATTCACTTAGTCTCAGTCATACCGCAGTGTCCCCCCTATTCACAACTCCACCCCCCACATCACCCTTCCTGTCTCCCTCCCTGTTCAACTCTTAGGCCGTTTCACCAAGATCTCTCTCCTCAATCTGTCTTTTTTTTTTTTTTTTTTTGTCCTCCCGCCTTCTCCCTTTTCCTCCCTCCATTTTGGGAGACGTCCACGGTCACGCTCTGATTGGCCTGGAACCTCCCCCAGTTACCTTAGCGATGACATCGGCCGTTTCTCGGAAATCCTGACACCTGCCGACGCTGGAGCGCGCCAGGAAGTCCTCGATCAGACGCACTCCGATGTTATAACCCCTGCGAAAGAGAGAGAGCGAGATAAAGTCATTCCCCTCGTTAACATTTTGGAAAGAGACTCGGAAAAAATAGACAAAAGCGCTACACAGAAAGTAGAAAGAAAAACGATAGGCTACGCTGCACTGTAGGGAGATAGAAGACAGTTCCAAATGCTGCAAGACATATTCTTGGTTCATGCACTTGGCAAATGAAGGTAATTCTGATTAGGGGGTCGAGGTTACATATCCTGACTACAGCGTTTGAAGCCAAGTGATGCATCCTGATCCTGAACATGGTCTGCCTCTGACCGGTAGGCTGGCAACTGGCAGAGTGGGCACTGCAGACTCACTGCCTTCTAAGGCCAGGTAAGACAAGCCTCATCTTACAGCATGACTTAGCTTAGAGGGAGCTTAGAGAGAGCGAGAAGGGTAAAGTGGTTCTAGAAAACCAGAGGAGTAAAAGCACATCCAATCCAAAGGCTCTGTCAAGCGTGAGAAAGGAAGATTGTTGTTTCCGCGCTAAAAACTCACCTTCCTTATTTTTTGGAAATACAGTGCCCGGTTTGAGACATTTTCACTCACACCAACACATTACATCGGTGTTCTTTACTTGACTAGGTAATAAAGGAATCCATCAGCTCCAAGAAGAGTAGGAGG
>JAXDDW010000009.1:10807500-10925000 GCA_034670385.1 Hoplostethus mediterraneus | reverse complement strand
ACTCATTGTTGGGAGTCTTCGTAAACATTCAAAAACGCTATGAGGAAGCAGCATCCCATATTTAACAGGAAGTAGAACGTGTTGTCAGACATTGTGTTCAGGCTCAGATCTCGAGCTGCAGCTTAGACAGACACGGAGGCAAACAGAGAGGAGGAGACACCGAGAGAACAAAGCTTCAATTATGTCAAGACGCAAAAATCCCTTGGCCACACCTTAGACAACATTTCCGCTTAAAAAAAAACGAAATCAATAAAGGATCGTGGCGTTTCACCTGGATTCATTCTAATGTTTTGTACACTCGGTGTCGACGGGGAGACAGAGAGGTGCTGCAGTGGACAGACAGGCAAACAGAAAAATGGGTGGTTTGACCTCCACTCAGTGAGCTGACCTTACTCTCTCTGCCCCCACTCAGTGTTATGCCTCTCCTTCATTTGGATGGAGGCCATAACTCTCTCTCTCTCTCTCTCTCTCTCTCTCTCTCTCTCTCTCTCTCTCTCTCTCTCTCTCTTTCTCTCTCTCTCTCTCTCTCTGTCTGCCTCTCTCTCTCCATCTCTGTCAAAGCTTACACGTGCAAAAAGACCTTGAGTAATAGATAATAACATTATTGATTGGAGTAATCCAGGCAAAGCACTAATACAAATAAATTGCATTGCTCTGCTCTGTAATCAACCTCATCATTATTATTAAATCCATGCAGTGACATTCTCTGCAATCATTCATATTTGAGGCAACAAATGGTTTGGCTAGTGGAAGTTCATTTCAAGCCCTTTTAGTACATTTAATTTAGTACATTTAGTACAAGACTGTTAGTTACTTCTGTAAGTAACAACAATAATAACCACAATTGTTTGTATTCCATTTAATTTCTTATATTTTCTTATTGATTTTCTGATTTTTATTTTATATTGTATTTCTGGGCTTATATTCTCTCTTTTTCTTTTTTTCCTGCCGTATCCAATAACACTTGCTCCTGCAATGACCCAGTTTCCCCATGTGGATCAATAAAGTTTCATCTTATCTTACACACACATACAAACATGCACTTATTTGGCAGGATTAGCGAGAGCCTGTAGCCACTACGGGCTCTACAGTTATGAAATATTATTGTGTAAAGACACGCAAACAACATTGTCTGTTCACAAGTCTAAAGTTACACACTAAAGTAAATCATAACAACGTTGTGGCTGGTGAGGTTTGTGCCATCTGCACATTGGGAAATACCAGAGTTTTGACCAGCACAAGGAAACGTGTGTGTTATTGTAATCTCTGCCTCACCACACTGGCTGCCAGTAAAGTCACTGAATTGAACATTTGATTGATTACGTCTGAAGTAAGACGAGGTTTTGTTCTAGTGCATGAGGCCCTTAGATGATCTTTTAATAAGGTATAAATAGAATAGAAGCCTTTGGTCGTCAGACAAACACTGTTGCGACTGGTCCAAAGTCAAATCTAAAAAAAACAAAAAAACAGCTGTCAGGGATGCAGTAGCTTACCTAAAGACACGAGGCTGCCGGAGTGTTTTTTACTCTGAGTCTTATTTTAAGTTGACTAAACCAATTACAGTCAACAGAAATAGAGTGGTGCCATCGACCCGTCAGGTCCAGGCAGAGACAGGAAGAGAGAGACGGGGCATTGAAGTAGTTTTCGTTTGAATGCGGTTTAAAATAAACACTCATATCATTCGCTCTCCATTCTTTTACACACACACACACACACACACACACACGGGAGCATTGCTGTGCACTTCTTTTCTGATTGGCATGACGTAACGGGCCTAGTCTAATTAGGCTGCAGATGAGATTAGGGGTTAGGAGAAAAAATAGCAGGCAGACACACACACACACACACAGAGGATGCAGAGGCTGTAGCTTTAGCATGTGTCCTTCAGTGGTGTGATGCCGGTTTTACCTCCGGTTTACGTTAACGTGATCCCATGTGGTTCCATGCTGATATGAGGCATGACATGGGACGTGACCTAGTGGTTCGGGAGATTCCTTTTCTTCTTTCTTTGTAAAACTGTGAGCAGGCTGACACTTTAATCCGGGTTGAGGCGTACATCTCCCAGGTTTGCTCCTTCTAATCAATGAGAACGGAGAGAGATTTCACCTCATACTTGATTAGCACCGTTGAACTTGGAAGTGTGGAAGTGTTCCTGCGCTCTACGATGATGGATGATACACGTGCACGTGTCCGGCACCGGTATGAATGCATTTGCCCCCTCCGCTTCCTCCCCTCCCTTCCCTCCGGGTAGGCTGCTGGGCATATGGCCCTGAACGGGGCTTTTGTCTAATCTTGTTTGCTTTGACATAGATTACTGTGCTTTTATCACCTTCCTCCCTCTGGTGCGATTGAACAGGAAGTGGCTAGATGTATGGAGCCAAGTGCACGTTCACACCCCCCCAACCCCCCCAACCCCCCCAACCCACCCCTATGAGAACAACACACACAAACACATTAGCAGGAATTATCAGAGCAACCCTATGCTCACTGTGGAGGTATACTGCAGTCAGATAACACAATCACTGCTTCGGTGAGTGCAGTTTACCGACCGCGTTGCCTGGCCTCACGATGTGTCACTTCTACTGTAAATCCCCCACACTAGTGAGAGATGAAGAGATGGAGAGATGAAGAGATGAGGAGAGAAGGCAGGTGAATGTTGTAGTCTTCCAGCCAAGTCTCAAGGGGCAGCGTGTGTGTGTGTGTGTGTCAAAGCCTGTCTCCTTTATTGTCTCCATTGTGCTTGTGTTTACGTACACACCGGGCCCCATGGTTGCCATGGAGATATCACCTGGCGATGTCATGCCATATCCCGCGACTGCCCCGAACCACCTCCCCTCCCTTTCCTTTCCCCTCACACCCTTTTGACTCTCATCCAATCAGCGGCCGGCGCGGAGTCCCGTTGAATCAAAAGATGTGATTGGCTATTAAGAGTCCCGCCCCCCCCCCCCCTCCGGCTGGAGTCACGCTGTACCAAGGAGAGGGTGGCACAACGGCACAACCCTGATCCAAAGTACACAAGATATCCTAACTGAGCTATGCCCGGTCTACCCGGTAATGACCTCACTACTGTGTCCAATAGGAGCTGTAGTCTCGAGTGTAAGGCTGAAGGGAAAACTAACTAAAATAGGTGTTGTTGTTGTTGTTGTCTGTGGTGCTGCTGTCATTGACCCATCCAGGGTTTATCCTTTCACTTGGTTTTATAGTGGAGTCCAATGAATAATGACAAAAGCTTAATTTTGTAAAACAGAGATTACAAACGGCAGTCAATAAAAGCAAATATCACACTCAGAAAAACAAGAAGGCACCACACGATCAAACAAAAGCCGGTGTGCAAAAAAATAAGTTTGAAGAAGAACCAAGATCTCAAGCTGAGCGTTTCTGAGCGCCCTATAGTCATCTCTTCATGTGAAAACCCATGCAGCCAAAATGACTCATCAGCAAGATCACAGATACTTTCACCGCTGACTGTATGTGGCACTTCAACACAGTCGTTGATACACAGGGCGTGTATTAATGAATTATCAAGAGGGGTCCATCTGCTGAACTTGGACTGGGTTGGCTGGTAACCGGTCCTGTCAGGTCGCTGGGTGGCCCCGGGCGTTCTGGATGGGGTTAGTTACTAAAGGCTGAGAATGGGAGTGTGTGTGTGTGTGCGTGTGTGTGTGTGTGTGTGTGTGTGTGTGTGTGTGTGTGTGTGTGGTGATGGCGCTAGGGTAGGGGAGGGCGATGACGACCGAGCCTCTATGGGATTAGTCCGGCAACATGCAGAGACCGCTTTTTATCCTTGTGGGATATGGGCTAATGAGCCACCTGTTTGTGCACGAGTCTGTGTGTGTGTGTGTGTGTGTGTGTGTGTGTGTGTGTGTGTGTGTGTGTGTGTGTGTGTGTGTGTGTGTGTGTGCATGAATGTGTGTTTGTGTGCGTGTGTGTGTGTGTGTGTGAAGTGCACCCCTTGGGAGATGTTAAACTGTATCACTTTATACGTGTGCATATGTGTCCGTGCGAATCTAGGTCTGTCGTGTGTGTGTGTGTGTGTGTGTGTGTGAGTGGCAGGAGAGGTTCATTATAGATCTGTGTTTGTGCTCACTGCTCCCCCCCCCCCCCCCGTACATTCCAGCAGGACATCAAACAGCTAAAGTCCACCATTTGATGACTATAAAAAATCACTTGTTTTTTGTGTCTCTGTTTTCGAGTCACACAGCAGCTCTTCCTCCTCTTCCTCCTCTTCCTCCTCCTCCCCTGATGTGCT
This sequence comes from Hoplostethus mediterraneus, assembly GCA_034670385.1. Taxonomy (NCBI): domain Eukaryota; kingdom Metazoa; phylum Chordata; class Actinopteri; order Trachichthyiformes; family Trachichthyidae; genus Hoplostethus; species Hoplostethus mediterraneus. Next base: position 10,920,751 of record JAXDDW010000009.1, on the reverse strand, counting down.
TGAAGCTGGATGTTCCACAGCCACAACCAGTCGTTTTGCCGCGATGATTCATCAATCGCCAATGCGTTCCCCTCTGCTTTTGGGTAGCGCGGTCCTCTAAAGACGAGGACAGGCTTATGAGTCAAAACGGGAGGATTTTTTGTGTCAGCCTCCACAAACATGTCAGACGCTGATTAAAGTCACAATGAAATGAAAACGGACTTTTTCACCTTCTTAACTAATTTTCCATGTACACCTATTTAACAATAGATTCCCCCTCACTTGTTTTCTTGTATTTCTACCTTAAAAAACAGTTCCTTTTGTCTTTACCTTGCCCCAACATCCTGTTTCAACATGAAATATGTTGAAGTAAGGAAGCAAGGTGCTGTCAAAATCCTGTTTCACGGTTGTTGTTTTGCAAAAGAAGAGCGGAAGTTGAAACACCGCTCTTACCCAGACTAGCAGGGACAAGTAGAGCTTGTTTGCTCAAAACGTCTTGGCCGAGTTCTTTTGTTAGGAGTCGATTTCCTCCCATTTTCCTCTCCACTGTACGTTGAGGTGTACGTGGGTTCTTACTCCGCTACCGCATCGATTGGCAGCCGGAAAAGAGGCTTGTTTTGCTGCAGCGTGATTCACGTCCACCAGTCCTCCTGGGTACCCCCCCCAACCCCCCACCCCCTTCTCTACCCAGCCACGAGGGCCTTTCCCTGGGCTCAACCTGTCAGCACGCTCCCTAAAGCACCCGAGTATCAGGACTGTGGCCAGAGATTAGACCTACACTTAAATGCATCCACAACGGGACACACACACACACACACACACACACACACACACACACAGTCTGAATAGAGAAAGGTATGGGACGGTGTATGGAAAAGAGAAACTGGAAGGAGGGGGAGAAGCAGAGGTTGGCAGCGATTTTGGCGAGTGGAGAATGTAGCAGAAAAAGGGGGGGGGGGGGGTTACAACTGTGAAAGAGAGATATGGATAGACATGGGAGGAGAAGAGGGTGGTGCAATGAGAGAGATAAGAAATGGCCAGAACAGGGATGAGGAGGACCAATGAATAAATTCCACTGCTCGGGGGGGGGGGGGGGGGGGGGGTTTCTCTCCCTTGACAACCTCTCCCACTCTCTCTGCTCGTTCCAGTGGTTACAGCTGTTGATCAGGCTTTGCAGAGTAATTCTGCTATTATTAGCCTGCATGACATCTAATGGAGATGGTGGACATCGACGCACTCGGTCTGTCTGACTCGTTTGTTTGTCTGGTCTGCTGGCGTTCCTTCCCTCTATCTGTGTCTGTCTGCCTTTCGGGGGGAAATTCAGAGTAGGGCAATTACAAGCGCACAAATGAAATCAGGCGTTTATCCCGTACTGATGCAAACAAAATTGCTCCGGATGCAACCGAGACGAGAGGCTATTATTTGCCCGTGCTGCGACCAGGCGGTGTTTCCGAAGCGAACCGCAAAAGAGGAAGTTTCCTCAGAGGTTTTGTTTTTTGTTCTGAAACTGAACTTCCTCTTCCATTTGCATTGAATGGCCTTTTTTTTTTTTTATTATTTTTTTTTTTTTAAACGCTGCGGAGGCCGAGGAAAAAAAGCCAAAGCCAAAGCTGCTCTTCCATCTAGTGGTGCAAAGGGCACACTGCAATCAACGCTCAAGAGGGATGCAAGTAATATAGGGCTTACAGCGGAGGAGAGAGGGAGGGCTGAGGGAGGGAGAGAGAGAGAGAGAATGGTTCAGGAGCACTTCAGTCAACAAGAGCGAGAAAGGGAGGGGGAGAGAGCAAGATGGGAGGAGGAGGAGGGGCAAGAAGAGGGAAGAGATGTAGGGAGAGATGGGGAGAGAGAGAGGGAGGCGCCGAGCTCCAGCATTCTCTTTGAAGCTTGCTGTATTCTCTGAAGAGGACGGTTGCATAATTTGAGGAGAAAAATAGCCGGAGAGAAATATTTTATCCCCCCTCCCCCTCCCCCCTTCTCTCCCTCCCTCCCCCCCCAGAGTTCCTTGTTCAAGGCTGTTCATCTTGACAAGCTCTGCAGATGGAAGGAAGATGCATGGAGTCACACACACACACACACACACACACACACACACACACACACGCCACCTGCACAGACCTATACAACGTGTGAGAGAATAATGGGCAAGTGGACACTAAAATACATGAAGACATAAAGACACATATGGAAACAATACTGAGAAAAACAATAACGGCCACTCCATCAGATGCCCGTGCACCCACACACACACACACACACACACACACACATACACACACACACACTCGGGCACATGACCAAATGAGTAATCACGCCTGCAGGTATCCAGGCTGTGTGTGTGTGTGTGTGTGTCTGTTTTGCGTGAACTTCTACTCCCACTCCCGTTCTCCTCTCAGTCTCAGCTATGTAGGTTAACACTCCTATTGGATCCCATTATGCGTCTGGCCACCGCATTGACTTACAAGGGATTAGATGTGTTCCCTGCTGAATTCAAACTCATAATTGAGGTTTCAGGCTCGTCTGTCTATAATTGGACTAAAATTAATCAGACTCTTTCTCATCATTTTTCGCCCCCCCCCCCCCCCCCGCCCACCCAACCAACCACCCATCCCTCTCTCACTCTCTTATTATGTCTCTTTCTCTACCTCTCTGTTTTATTTCTCAAACTCCCTCTCCATTTCCACGATCAATTCAAATTGTATTGTCTGATTATTTTATTCCCCTGTCTCTACCATTCCATCTCAGTTATACGTTTGAGGTAAATATCAACCCTCTCTCTCTCTCTCTCTCTCTCTCTCTCTCTCTCTCTCTCTCTCTCTCTCTCTTCTACCAGGTCCGAGATGGGCGTCCTGGAACTTGGGCATCTTCATCTGCATCCGCTGTGCGGGGATCCATCGAAACCTGGGGGTCCACATCTCCAAGGTCAAGTCCGTCAACCTGGACCAGTGGACGCAGGAGCAGATCCAGGTCAGAGGTCACGCCAGACCGATTCCCAACCTTTACGCGGCGAGCGGCTGGATCGCTACTCAACACCAGCTAGGCCTAGCTGAGTCTAACGAAACTCTCCAAGATCTATTGTCATAAGATGGAGATACATAATCCTCAACCACCAACAGAACTACATATATGTACATATATGCTCCATCTTTGCAGCCACAGTCAATTTCCTTCATCGTCCATCATTCTGCACCTGTCCTCCTTTAGCACCACAGCCTGTTGTTTTGCAACTCCAACGAGAGCTGTTTTTATATTGTAGCATATTGCAACACAAAACATCTGTCTCTCAAAACGACTTCTTGTCAGACCTCTACCTCTACAATTCTCTTTTTCATGCAGTTACAAATGATTATAGCTGCAGCTGAAGCTCTCTGACCTGCTGTTGTCAATGGTAACCCTGGAAAAAAAATAATTGATTTTGGTTCATATTGATGGATGTTTGTCTTGTGATGATCACCGACTGGAGGCTATGGTTTACCCAGCCTTTTTATTGACGACGACAAACAATTCCTGGTCGTTGTTGCTTTTGTATGCGGCGGCTGTTGTCGTGACGTTGTTGCTTTTCTGTGTGAACAGTGTGTTCAGGAAATGGGGAACGCCAAGGCCAAACGTCTCTACGAGGCTTTCTTACCGGAGTGCTTCCAACGCCCCGAGACAGACCAGTATCCTTGTTGTGTATGTGTGTGATAGAGAGAGAGAGAGAGAGAGAGAGAGAGAGAGAGAGATGCAAAGCTACATCCTTGACATGCTATGCAGGTCTACAGAGAGCTTCATCAGGGACAAGTATGATAAGAAGAAGTACATGGATAAGGTCATCGACATCCAAATGCTCAGGGTGAGATATGAATACATATGTTCAGCAAAACCCTTTTCCCCTGATAGATTAAAGATTAAAAAAAAACTATTCCTCTCACAAATAATCTGTGTTTTTTTTCTGCTCAGAAAGAAAAGAGCTGTGACAAAATCCCCAAGGAACCGGTTGTGTTTGAGAAGATGAAGCTGGTGAGTTTATGGGGTGGAATTGTTCACATCCTAAACTTAGATTGTTAGATTTTCTTTCACATCTCACATTTATTTAATTCATAGATCTTCAAAAAAAATGAACCATAGAAAGAGAGAAGTGGAAAGAGAGAAGGAAAAGAAGTAGAATTTTTTTCAGGTTGAAGAGAGATAGTAGAGTGAGTAGAGATGGGCTGTCATTCAGCGGGGGGGGGAGAAGGTGGCGTGAGGTACTTCTTGATGAGTTGTCAGCCTTGCAGTGGAAGATGGGGAGTGACTGGAGAGGGAAGGTCCTTCCACCGGGGAGCCAGGAGGGATTTTTCCTTCTGGATTTGAGCTCATTTGCCCATGCAGGCATAACGCGTCAACCGTATCGTCTTTTCTCTGTTATGACAGAAAAAAGACATCAGCCCGAAGACACAGTCCCCGTCCGTTACAGACCTGCTTGGATTAGGTATGCTCCCACACACACACACACACACACACACGGTGCTTTATGTACGGCGGATCATTGCCAGTGTATCCAATAGGCATGTCAGAGCAGCCAGGGAGTCGGTATAACAGGGTAGAATGAGAACTATAACTCCCATCTATTTTCAACCTATTTTCTCCATCATTTTCTATCGTGCCAATCGATTCAGACCAAAACCAAAATCCAAGGCTCCGATATGTTGGGTGCTTTTGGGGTTGATGTTTTGACTATCCATTAGGATTGCATTATAGATCCACGCACCCCCAGGCAAGCAAAACATGTGTAGCTCTATAGAGAAGCAATTGATGATATTTGGATCAGAATCGATCGGTTATGATGGAAAATGATGGGAAAATAGGGTCCAGGTGGATTATACTTAGTTGTACTTTAAAGATCTACTAAGCACACACACATACACACTTATTGTTGTAACCCTGCTTCACTTCCCCTCCCGTTAGATGCCCCTGCCCTCAGTCCTGCGCCGTCTAACGGTGGAGGATGTGTACCAGAGGAGAAAGGGAGCCCAGCGGTGGCTAATCCAGCTCTGGCTCACTCTGCCCTGGATCTGTTCAGCTCCCTGCCAGCCTCCTCCTCCTCCGCCTCCTCCACCAAGACCACGGTAGGCGGCACAAACACACGCTGTCTGCTCACCCCTTAGTAGTTTTAATCTCTAGCTCTCTTTCATTTGTTGCGTTTGTCACTCGTGCTTACATCCTATAATCCATTATAATAACCTCATCTCTCTCTCTCTCTCTCTCTCTCTCTCTCTCTCTCTCTCTCTCTCTCTCTCTCTCTCTCTCCAGCCTGTGGCGAGCGCCATGCCTCGGAGCAGGGTGGCCGCCTCGGTCCCTGAGAACCTCAGTCTCTTCCTGGACCCGGCACCCAAAGCAGAGGAGGGGGCGCCGTCAAGAAACTGTCCAAGGACTCGATCCTCTCCCTGTACGCCTCCGCCCCCTCGGTGCACGCCAACAGCATGGCCGCTCACGGTGAGAAGCATGTGGTTTTCTCCTTCAATTACACTAGTCAAAACAAGACCGTCTTAACCTGATCCTCAAAAGTCAGATCACTGAGGTGGGTTCTTCTAAGAGTGCATTATTAGAAACCATATCTCACAATCGCCACTTTCTGTCTGTCTGTTTTCAGCTGGCCTGTACATGAATCAAATGGGATACCCCACACACCCGTATGGTTCATACCATTCCTTAGCTCAGGCAGGTGGAATGGGAGGCAACATGATGGCATCGCAGATGGCAATGATGGGGCAGCCGCAGAGTGGCATGATGGGAGTGCAGCAAAATGGCATGATTGGAGTTCAACAGAGCAGCATGATGGGACAACAGAATGGCTTGATGGGTACACAGGGGGTCATGGCTCAACCTAGCGGGGTTGCGGCGTCACCCTACATGTCAGGGATGGCCCAAGGCATGATGGGACAGCAGCAGAGCGGTATGATGGTACAGCAGCAGAACAACATGATGGGACAGCAGCAGAACGGCATGATGGGACAGCAGCAGAACGGCATGATGGGACAGCAGCAGAACAATATGATGGGACAGCAGCAGAGCAGCATGATGGGACAACAACAGAGCGGCATGATGGGACAACAACAGAGCAGCATGATGGGACAGCAGCAGAACGGCATGATGGGTCATCAGCAGAACGGCATGATGGGGCATCAGCAGAGCGGCATGATGGGGCATCAGCAGAGCGGCATGATGGGGCATCAGCAGAGTGTCATGATGGGGCAGCAGCAGAACAGTATGATGGGACAACAACAGAACGGCATGATGGGACAACAAAAGAGCTGCATGATGGGACAGCAGCAGAACGGCATGATGGGCCAGCAGCAGAACAGCATGATTGGACAGCAGCAGAACAGCATGGTGGGACAGCAGCATATGGGAGGTGTGGCCTCCCTACCTCACCAGCAGCTACAGTGGAACATTGCCCAGGTGTGTGTGTGTGTGTGTGTGTGTGTGTGTGTGTGTGTGTGTGCATGGTTTTTTTTGGACAAGATGAATTTTGAACAGCTGGTAATAACAGAGCAGTGTGGGTTTTTTTTGTGTCTCTCAGATGACTCAGCACATGGCGGGCATGAATTTCTATGGCACCAACAGCATGATGGGCTACAGCGGCCAACACATGGGCGGATCGACAACCCCGAGCTCCGCGCACGTGGCAGCGCACGTCTGGAAATGATCCCATCTGCTCAGGAAAGTGGGATGCGATGTCAAACGACCCAACACTGGGAAGGCTGGGGAGTCGCAGAAATGTCCGGATTGAACTCTCCGTGAGACACTTTTCTATAGCAAAGGGAGGAGGACGATACAGAGGAGGAAGAGGAGGGTGGAGAAAGGTCCGAAAGAATAAGGTTTGGGGAAACTACTACTACCTCTCTTTCTCCTCTCCCGCCCGCCTTTCCTCTTCCCATCTCATCCATAGCCATGTTCGCAGATTCCCATGCTTGCCTTCAAAACGTTCCGACCAGACGACCCAGGGTTCAGAGGCCATCTCATCTTGTACCTCGCCTATGTGTGTGTGTGTGTGTGTGTGTGTGTGTGTGTGTGTGTGTGTGTGTGTGTGTAGGAGGGGCACACCTACTGTATGAGGGTGCCCGCTCAACTGCCTGACTCGGTTTATACTTTTCTAAAATGCTTAAGCTTGCCTACCCGTCCAATAATATTGATAATTTAAGAAATCCCTTTATGTGTCGATTAGTTCTTAGTCCCTCACCGTCCCACATAGAGCAGCTACAAAATCTACCTAAAGAGCCCCATGGTGTCTTCTATCCAGTTCACGCAGGGCTTCGTGCAGATATCGATATCTTAGGCGTTCAGTGTAAAAAAGTCCTCAACAGGATTTTGGAAAACCAAAGATCAACGCTAGCTTTATTGTGGCTGTACAGCATTCGGATGTGCTTTTGTTCCATCTGTATGGCCACGGAAAAAGGGATCACACACACTAGTGATTACCGAGGCAATTCAGATTCATTCCAGTGGTTAGCAATCTTTTAACCGTTACAGTTTAAGGTCACGCCCCCGCTCTTCCTAGACGGGACGGTTTGAGCGTTTCAAATCACTGTGCTGTTTCCCCGCAGAACGCGGGGCCGGACACTTGAGGATCACCTGCATGCAAATAAATCGTCGAGTTGAAATGCCCACGCACCTCAAAAGTAAGAATCTACCTTGTACAATAGAGGCCTCAAATAACGTTGAATGTGTGAATACAAAAGAGTGAGTGAGAGAAAGAGAGAGAGAGAGGGAGGAATATAGAGACAGCAAATACTCACGGTACAGATCAGTCATGATTCAGGAGCCATTACCCCTCGACTGATGCTTCCACTGGATTGCATGAAGACAATGTGTATCTATCTCTGGTTGTATGCGCTTGTGCGTCCATTAAGATATATATGAATGTGTCTCTGGAATGTGTATCTCTGAATGTCTCTCTTTTACGCGTCGATCCGTCTCTCACATGCTGGCCAAGACCAACCAAGTGTGTGTATGTAAAAAAAATAAAAAAATAAAAAATCTTGATGAATGTGCGTCCCTGAATGTGCTGACTATAGTCTGAAAATTGTATTCAGACTCGCTGTGGAATATACACGCATCTCTTTGTCTGAATATTGCCGTGGGGTGTGTGTGTTTTTGATATTATTCGACTGTGTGTGTGTGTCAAGCAACGTGCACTCGTGTCTCTTGAATGTCCCGTGGGCGCTCGGCGACAACTTCTGTCGGTTTTTCCCGCTGAATTGTTACAACTCATCCCGGTTTTGCTGTAATGTCGGAGCTCTCGGTGTCAAGCTGCAAAACCTGCTGACACATTTTTCAGGTCATGAAGGGGGGTTGGGGTTTACAGGTTTGACAAGACAACACCGTGACGCAAAAAATGATCGCATCCACCATCTGTCACCCATCAATCTTTGGTTAGCCCCTCCCACACCTCTCCCATGTTGCCACACAAGCCAAACCACATCTCTGTCCTGATTTCTCTTTAAATGTTTTACCTGCTTGCTACTATTATTCTAAATATGTTGATCCATATAAATGCATGACGCTGATGTGTAAATAGTCTTAAGCCTTTCCATTTTCTGGAGGAAATATATCACATATCAGCAACTCATCTATATTTGGTTCAAATTCAGCTTATTTGGTGGCAGTGCAGGAAACAGGGTGACAGCAGCAGTCACCTTTTCAGCTAAGAGCTATTTTACTGTAAGGTGGTTTCTGCTCTGAAATGGCAGATTTGTCAGGTGGCGACAAAACTGCACGGAAAAGCAGCGGAAATCCCTCACTGCCATGTGAATCACCCTCGGTGGATGTGGGTCGTAAAGGCTTCAACTCAGCTTTTTCCTTTGTGATTATGTTTAACTTTAGGTATGCTTGAAATCAGTTCCTTTTTTTTTTCTTTTTTTTTTGCTTGTATATTTTCTGTGACACAAATACAAGAATGTATCTTTTATGTACTTGTCAATCAAGATATTGTGTACTTTTATTCTTTATCAGAATATTCCTGTATATTATCTTTCTTAAACAAGGTTGAAGAATGTGTATATTAGCTCTGCATTTTCCAAATGCTTTGCCCCTTTTGTTTTTTCATGTCTACACAAGTCTTTCAAATATATGTAACACACAATATTTGTCTCTGTGGGGAAAAAAAATAATAAAATAAAAAGTGTTTTGATTAAATTCTATACCTGGATTGATTTTATATTGATACTTATTCATTTGTCCATTGTCAAATATTTACAAAATACATGCCAGAGAAATGTGAGTGATTCAAATAAACTTTATTGACTTTGCGTCCAGATGTCAAAGGGCATGCAAATACAGGCTTCTGAATCAGAAATTTTCTCTTTTTTTTCCTGTTTGGTTCTATTTTCTTACAAAACTACGTGCACCTTAAGTAATCAATTCTGCAGCGTACAAACCACAAAAATACCAGTTTTACATTATCAAATACTGCACATAGAAAACATTTACAAAGCACAGGTATAAAATTACAGCTCCCTTTCTTCTTTGCCATAAACCACATCCTTTCGTCAGATGTTCTGCTACACTTTGCCCTTTAAAAACGTACTCTTCGAACACTCCTTGGTGGAACGGTAAGGCCAGTTGGAAAAGACAACCACTCATCTACCGACGCCAGCGCTCAAACAGGTCCTAAGATAAATGTTGGTCCAGTGTTTATAATTTCATTGCACTGACACCTGCGGGCTTTGCCAGATCAGTCAATGAGTTGATGAGCCTTTACTTAAAGGGTAATTATGGTATTTTTAAACCTGGGCCTTATTTGTACATATGTTGGGGTCGAAATGATTAATAGGTACAAAATGTTTTGGAAGTGGTCCAGTAGATCACCTCAGCCGGCAGTCGCGAAACGGGCTGCAACGGCTGCAACATAATCCGCAGGGGCAACTGCGCCCGATCAAAGTACATCCAGTGAAAGTGCTTGTTTTTGCCACTGACAGGCTCAGACTGTTATTTGAAGTGTCTGACAACATTCCAGAAAGGATCCCTACAGAGATAGACCTTTGTTTAACCAGAAACCTTTGTTTAACCTCTTCCTGCAACAACTCACCTCATCTTCTCCTTGAGCGGGACTTCTGTTTCTGGTTAAACAAAGGTCTATCTCTGTAGGGATCCTTCCTGTAATGTTGTCAAAAACAAGCACTTTTAGTGGATGTACTTTGATCGGGCGCAGTTGCCCCAACGGATTATGTTGCAGCCATTGCAGCCCGTTCCGCGGCTGCCGGCTGAGGCAATCTACCGGAGCAATTCCAAAACGTTTTGTACCTATTAGTCATTTAGATCCCAAAATATGTACAAATAGAGCCCAGGTTTAAAAATACCGGAGTTACCCTTTAAGTTTAACCAGCTCGGGCATCAGTCTATACTGTGTTCAGGAATGTCATTCCGGTCCACAATATGTAATCAACACTGTATAATATTAAGGCCTTTATTGCCTAGAGGTTCTAACGCCGTTCGTCCAGATTACGGCTGCATACATTTGTGCCTCGCTGGGCCTGATAAGATGATGGTTGTCTTGGGAGTCGGGAGGGGAGCTACTGTGGCCTCACTATTGTCTGGCAGACTGCTACAAGGACAGAATGTAACTTTTACAGAAAAGGAACCTGTGCTGTGATTAACAACATTGATAGACATGGATGATGACATACAGGTACAGTCAGTGGCGGGATTCCCATTTTCCCCATCAGCTCCGAGCGCAACAAAACAAAAGACGCGGGTTGTTTTGTTCTAGTTGACAGTTGCTACATTGGAGAGTAGACGCACACGCTGTATGCATCTTTAGAAAATGAAAAGTAAAAAGAAAAAAAAAGAAAAATACTGTTCACAAAATAAACTTTGTTGCTAATGGAAAGTATGTATGCTATCATAAAATAGCAGTTATTCACAATGCATTGCATGCTTTGTTGAGTCTAAATTGCTCAGGTGCCTGAAAAAGTGATTTGACCCAATCTATCTTATCTGATACAGAATAACTGACACAGATACAACCTCTGGTAGCCACGCCTCCAACTCGCGAAAGTGAGGAGGAGGCCACCGCAGCAGTAGAGGCCACGGCCAACGGTTATTGCAGGAAGAAGAACTCTATTTCAGAAAATGGAAGGCTAAAGTCCATGCTACTTCAAGATACAGCATTGTTTGCAATCCTTTTGCGTCTCAATGAATTCCCATCGACGTGGTATTGAGTATACTTCAAATTGACTACATCATCATCATCGCTTGTCATCATCATTATAATCATTATCAAACCATCATAAAGGTTAAATACAAGAAAATCACCAGAGTAACCATGCGGCAAACATTGTCTGGTTCAAAGTACAAAAATCATTACAATTCCATCAGCTTTGATAGATAAATTGATTAGTTAATTGGTGGGGGGGGGGTGAGGGGGGGCAGTAATCACCTCTTTGAAACCCATCATGGCGGTTTAAATAAATAAAATACAATTCGCCAGATAGAGTTCATGCTTTTTTTTCAACCACAGAGCTGTTCTTTTGAATGAATACACAAAGAATAAGACATGTACAGTACAGGAAAAGCAGGGTCCGCCTCGGCCCCTGGAAAGTCTTCAAAGAGACAGTAGCAAACAAATGACAAAAAAAAAATTACACTCATTTCTGGTGTAAGGATTAAGAAATACATTCATAAAACTATACATATACACATATATAACTTCGGTACAATATTCCAAGCAAAATACATTTGTCAAAAACTTTCAATCGTGTGCTACAATAGTGAAGCAACATCTCCTAAACAAAATAAGGCCATTGTAAACTGAACAAGCCCTCATTTTTCGCAAGGATTGAAAGGCAGATATCCCTCCGCCTCTCTGTCCTACATCACACCTCTAATGCTTCCCCTTTTCCTTACAAAAATAAAATACGTTTTCAACATAGCACTCAGGAGACGACTTAGGTTGATTTGAAGATACGTTATAAAATAGTTAAGAAGTTTCGCACGATAAAAATGAGAATTTGAATTTGAATGCTCGGTGTAGGTTTTTACAGAGAAGCAAGCTGACGGGCGGGGGTCACATTCCAAGCATGACACCGATGACAATGTTCTTACGCGAACCGTTTCTATAACCTACAGCTACAGAGACATCTCTTGTACATGGCATTTGGAACAAAATCTTCTGCTACATGTCAGTCGGGCTGGACGATATTGTTCTCTCTCTCTCTGATTGTAAAGGTCAATCTTTCTCTCTTTCTCTCTCTCTGAAATACAACCCAAAACATACTTTTACCAAACTCCAAGCTGTTTCCACATGTGCCAGTAAAATAAAGCATAGTCTGTCCTATGGATGAACCAATCAATTCATTTACCGGCTTCCATCCATCTAGCTACTCACCGGTGATGCTGGGGCGTCTTTTCAACAGGACGTCTTAGCATCACCCAGCTCTGCAACCTCACGTCATCCCTAACGACACTCCGAATCGCTCGCTCGCTTTAACCAAGTCAGAGTCTGTGTCCAAAGAAACGAAACTACCCCGTGACGAGCCGGTGCATGATAATCACGTGTTACTACGTTGTTGTTTTTTTTTCTTCTTTTTTTTTTTCTTTTGTAATGTAAATACCATGAGAGTACCAGACGAGAGAAATAGGTGTGAATGTTCCTATTCTAAAAACCCTGATCCCGTCTCCTCAAACAGAGCTCTTTGCTGTGGGTCCACAACTTGAGTTGACAAGTGACTTTATACTAAATATATCTACATATTTATATCTCTCTCACTCGCGTCTTGCTGACCTGCGACACATCACACAGTTCAAAAGATACACCTCATTAAAAGACATAGAAACACACCCACACGGCAATTTAAAGAAAGGCAATATTTCAACATCACCAACTTTCCTTTTGGTTCCAGGAATCAAAGAAGGTTTTGGACAAATTAGGTGAATGTTCTCTTCCCCTCCATGATAAAAGCTTCTCAATAGGATACTCATACATCTCTGTGCAGGCTCTCCTTCCCTCTTCTCAATCATCAGAACTCGGTTAACATTGTGCAGCTACGAAATATACAGCAAAGGGACACATACAATCTCATACAAGTTCCAAAACTTTGGAAATCACATGGAAAAATATCAATAGTCATTTTATAGAGTTTTGTCAAGGACTAAACATTCAGCAGTGAACAGGGAAGTTTTTTGCTCTAAGGTATACACTTCTAGACATTTCATTAAAGTTTCTTTTGAATAAATAGTTTCATCTTCGTTCCGTTTTTAGTTCTCTCCCTTTTGACCTAGCTTTTTTTTCTTCGTCTCCCAGCAATCACAAAAGGCGCGCATTGAAGAGAACATGTGCAAATACCAAGAATATAAGTCCTTATTTTTACATCATGCCAGCTGTCCACAAAAATAGATACAAATCAATAAGGTACATAAAATTACTTCATATACATGACCATACGATTACAGATCCAGTAAGGAGTTGCTCCAAAACGTAAAGGAAATAAAATCCCAGACCCCCCGCGGTTCCTCTGGGAAGGGTGTGTACATGGGACTGGCGGGCTTGGGGGGAGGGGGGATACTTGCTTTGGGAGAGGAACCAGCCAAAAGAAAAGTCAAAATTGACCATCATCCTCCTCCCGAAATTCAAGAATGCCAGTGATCCCTTTTCCCAAAGTTCAAAGAGCACTGACATGAAATTTGGATTCTGCTGGTCTGAGGAGCTGAGAAGACAAAGTGCCTTAGGTTTTCCCTTTTTCGCAGAATGATGACGATAGAAATAAACTATACAGAACATCTGAACATACGTGGTCATGAAACAAAACGTGAGCTCATAAACACACACAAGCTTTTGATAACGTATAGCTTCGCAGCTCTCCTAACACTACGAAAATGTGTTAAGGATGAAACATGGTAGTTTTTATCCAGACAGTTCCACAACAGTCTCATAATATCCATTAGAGGGGAAGATAAAAAGCTTCATTTTAGAGAAAACAGTAAACATCAGTAGCTCAGTTCCCCTGCTACTCCTCTGCTGTCAATGTGGACTCAACCAATGCTCACTATTGTAGCCTATTGTACATTAAACTAGAACAGCCAAAAGGTCATTCTTCATGTTTTCAAACGTGGATAACACATGAAACCAAGTGGTGTTAATTATTTTAGAGGGAAAAAACCTCTAAGACAAAAAAAAAATTTAAGCGTTTATAGCGACTTCAACCAAATGTCAAATTTGTTCCCGCCATATTTGTCGTTCAAAAATAACAATTTCGACCCTTTCAATGTTTAAAATGTATTCTAGTTACTTTTAGTTTTATCTACCAAACACAAATGAGAAACTAGATGTGTTGGCTTACGGTGAGACTGATGTCTTTAAGGAATTTCTGGCTGATTGAAATTCACCAACTCTTACTTACTATACAATTGATCACGTAGGTTTATTGTACAAGATCTATGTTGATTCTTTTAGGCATGCCCTTTAGCAACAAATAAAATACTGCTGTGTTTGTTCAGATTTTTAGTGTAGAATCAATGGCATAAAATGCTTGAGGTGTTTAATGGAGTAATAGAGTCTTGGCTGTTCTAGTGGGCTTTTCCACTGAAGCTCAAAATAGACTCGAGAACCATTTTCATGCTGGCATTCAATAAAATGATTCAGAGTCACGCAATGCAGAGTGACCGAATGAAAAAATAATAGAAATAACACTGTGAGTTTGTAGTTGAAACAAAACACATATTTTACAGTAAAGTGCCATTTTTGACAAAAAAAAAAACCTGACAGAAAATAATTCATCACCTACATAAGAGTGCTCAATAATGCTTTAGGATTGGCATATTGCAGCATACCACAATGCCTCTTAAACCTGAAATAAGTAAAACCACTTGGCAGGTCGATAATCACCCTGCCAGCAAAATAACACTGACGTGAACAGTACCACGGAAAGCTTTCAACAAGGAAAATCCATCTGGAATAAAGTGTTTACAGCATCTATCCAGGTGAGGTTTAGTTACAGACAAAGGTAGAAGGGTTAAAGGTTACAGTTGGTACCAGCTGTGTGCGTGTTTGCTTGTGTTTGTGTGTCCGGATGTGACCTGTCCAGAGATGGACAGAAAGTAGAGACACGCTTGCCAACTTCCTACTTCCTACGACAAACAGGAAGAGTGCGAAAAAAGATGACATCACAACAGGAAATCAACAGGAAGAGTCCAGTCTCTGGTATACAGTAAGAGAGGGAGACTGTGGCGCCTCCTGGGTGTGGAATACAAGAACTCCAGACAAGAGCTGGACACGTTTCCCAAAATGCCTTTGTGCTGAGTGCCCTTTTGGTATGATCGTCTACTCTAAGGTGAAGGCAGGGTCAGAAATTTGTTCACCGGCAAGTGAGCAGCTGCTTGACTTGACTACATTTTTCTCTTCTTCTACAGATGATGAGGATAATGTTTTCCCTGTTACCAAAGCCCCCTCCTTCTCCCTAACTCAGTGCAGTGCTATTTTCTCAGGACTGTTAGCAAAATAAATAACGTAGCATTATTTCCTACCACACTGTTCAAGGCAAGCTAAACAAAAAAAAAGATTGAAGCACTTTAAAATGTCTCTACAAGGGTCGCAAGCAAACGTGCAGAATGCAACCGTTACATACATAAACACAAATAAGTATATTATTTATCTATATATATATATGTATATCTATATATATAGATATACGTATATCTATATATATATATATAGAAACTCTGCCCTGTGAAAATCATAGATTAGCGGTTAGCCATTATGTGAATATCCAAGCCTGCCGCCCAGGTATGGTTATGTTTTTGGCCTACCATTCAGCTCATGTGTGTAGAATGTGTTGTGTTTTTTTTTTGCATTACATCTAAGTCATTGACTCTGCTACATATCCATACTTTATATTGTATACTAGTTCAACTACTACTTCTAGTAATAATAATAACAATAACAATTGCTTTGGTTTTAAAAAATAAAGTTTTTTTTCTTAGTTTGGCATAGAGAGTTTAGAAACTGGCATCGGGATGGCCCTGGGATGAGTTGTGCCACGGGTGTCTGGGAACTTGGAATGCAGAATATGGCACCCAGTGAACCCTTGTTTCATGGTCGGGATGCAAGGCTGAAAAATGCTACATGTTCTAGTAAATTAGATCTACTTCATGTTGGATTTGATGAGCGTCTTCTCACTAGAGAGACTGATCAGTGGATGGGTATATGTATGTTTGTATGTAGGGTGTTAATGTACAATATAGGACATGGCAGCATTGATGTGTGAACAGGATGTGGATGAGATCGGGTGCTTGTGCCAATATGTGAAGTGTGTCTTCCTGCATGGGTGCACATGGGTATGTGTATGCCTACCTTGCGATTCAAATACAGTCACTGTGTATATACAGTACGTGTGTCCGTGTCTGTATGCCTCTGTCTGTGCCCGTGCATGTGGGTGTTTCGGTGTCTAGGTGCAGGAGGGGCTGGTGGCGCTCTCCAGGGAGGACTGGGAGAGGCGTCTGGTGAGGGGTCCGATGCTGGGATCTGCCAGAGAGGAGGTAGGGAACAGCTTGTACCAGCCGCTGACTGTGGCAGACAGGTCCAAGTCCTCCAGCAGGATCTGGGCCATTCCCATGAAGCACTTGTGGTCCATACGCCCGTAATCCCCCCACACTATTACCTGTATGAGGAATGAGGAGAGTAAGGAAGTAACAAATGTCCGGACTGTAGTTAGATACCATGAGTACACTCTGCAAGGAAGGAAGGAAGGAAGGAGGGAAGGAGTGTTACGTAATCTGTACCTGTAGGACTTTGCCCTGAGGACTCTCATCAAACAACAGAGCCTGCTGGTAGGTGGGGTCCAGATTCTTCTTCACTACTTTGGTCTTCTTCTTGGCCAAACACACTCCATTCTCCAGGACATACACCTTCACGTAGGTCGCTGCAGAGAGTACAACACAAATACAACATGGTGACCCTCCATGTCCCTACAAATGGAAAGCATCCGCTAAGCTAGTGGAATTTCCCAGCGCCTGGCAAAGTCAGTGCAGTGTACCTGGTATGTTCTTGGAGCCTGGTTTAGGGGTCAACCCTCTGGCCTGGTTGACCTCCACCTCCAGCTGCCCTCCTCTGTCTACCATGCCCACATGGACATCCCCTATGAAGGAAAACACACACCATCTAAGAAAATCTCTTTCAGCTGGGTTTACCTGCCATTAGTAATCAGAATAATAGACAATCTCTCGACAAGCTCTAGGCAATCAGAATAAAAATGCCCCATTTAACCACCTCAAACAGAAAACACTAGTCCATTCTGGATGTGCAAAGGGAGGTAAAAAAAACTTTGATAATCTGTTCAATAGGACAACATTAGTTGTATTCCTTCTGAACAAAGGGTGAAAAATCATCCTTCTTACATGCTTTGGTACATGTATACATACACGCTACCAGATCAATTAATTCAGTGTTTGTGTAAATCATCAGTTGGAAGGAATTGAGTGAGAATGACTGTGAATATGAATATTCTGCTCGTCAACGTAACCACTGATGGTGTGCGTCACTACTTGACCCACAATTGAGCTGGATGCTGTTGATTCATCATCTTTGCAGAAGCCTTGGTTTCATTGCGGGTGCAAGTGCCAATTTTGACCAGCAGAGGGAGACACAGAGCTTTAAGTCTGTTCCTATTAGCAGGTATGGTTGGAAACACTAGTCTGCTCTGCTCTGTTTTCCAGAAGGAATGACCTTTGCATGAAAGATTTATATCTCATGCAAGAATAACGACATCCTTGCTGTGCAAAAACACTAGTATTGTTCCATTTTTAGGCACTGCTGTGCATCTCAAACCTTCAGCATTTCAGCTGTTGGCATATAGGTGTACAGATTGGCATTTGATTTTCCAAAAGCCTGCTGTCCAAAATACTATCATACTCTTTTATTACACCATTAATTAAGTGTGTCTGGTTATAGTATAACTGTGTAACTGTAGTATCTCAAAGTGATATGCCAAGAAAGAGCATAGTTGATTCTTCTTCCACTCCAGAACTGGTGTCCTACCCATCCCTCCATCACACACAACTTGGCCCTTGTATCACCAAATGCTAGTAAACACAGACAGGATGATGCATCAGACCCTTCGTTTTGAATGCCTCTTTGTATTGTGATCGCCTGAGAACACTGCTAAAACGAAGTGGGCAGAAAAGTCTGACATGTCTACGTCATCTTTGACTTACCCATTGAGGGAGTGGCTAGTGTCTGCCGGCCTACGATCTGGGCGGGGCCTAGTCCATCCAGGAAGTCACTGAACTGGCTCTCAGGCCCCAGGCGTGTGGTAGGGAAGACAAACCTGACACCGAAAGGAAACAGAATTAATGTCTGGATGGATGGATGGATGGATGGATGGATGGATGGATGGATGGACGGATGGGTAGATGGATGGATGGATGGATGGATGGACTGATGCATGGATCAATGCATGGATTAATAGATGGTTGGATTGATGCATGGATCAATCCATTGATCCATTGATGAATGGATGGATGGACGGTTGGACAGATGAATGTGTGGATGGATGGATGGATGGATGGATGGAACAATCAATCGATCATTGCACCGATAAAAACATGGTAGAATCGATGGAAGGGCAAACATAGATAGATACAATGATGGATGGAAAATGGCCGGATGGCAAACAAGGATGGATGATGAATGGATGGAAGGATGGAAGGATTGGTGGAAGGACAAAGAGATGGATGGATGGATCAACTGCTAGATGGATGAACAGATGAACAGATGGATGACAGATGAACAAACAGCTGGACACTAACGTTCCATCGGAGCTGTTGGAGTTGGTGCTGCCGTCGGTGGACTCCTTGCTGCCCTGCCGCGTCACTCGGTTCCTCATCTCCACGGCGATGCCGGTCTCCGTGCTCCGCCGGATGGTGCTGCGAAGCTTCTTCGTCCCGCCGTCTGAAAACACAGAGGTCACAACTCCTACATTTAACGCCTTTATTTAAACAGGATAATCCACTCAGTATAATAATCGGCTTCCAGCGAGGGAGTCATGGGGTTTATGATAAGGAAGTCAGGTATTATGTAGGCCCAGGCGCCTGTGGGATGAGTCCCACATGGAGACCTGCTGCCTGCACGCTCCACAATATGAAATAACTGATGTGAAGCCTTGGCTGGGAGCTGAAATCTTGTACTACAGAGGTTAATCCAATAGTAGATGTTTCCTCCGGCAAGATTTCAATAAATTCCCACATTTTGCACAAACTCCGTCTTAGTTTCCGAGTCTATAAAAAAGACGTGAAACACTTGACACTAGATGGATGTCTGCGAGGCAGTCTGTACAATAACTGGCACACTGACAAAAGCGTACACCATCCACAACGATTGCCATCTAGCTAGCTGTTACAGAAGTAAAGCTTGGGTCGGTCCTAACAACACACATCTCTCTGTTTATTTTGAAGTGTGTTCACTCAGGCGAGAAGGCAATCTCACCACGGATCCAGTGGGATATCCGGGTACTATTGGAAAATCTCTCCATTCTTTCTCAGGAATCACTGCAGATAAGAACAAAGCCACCTTTACAATGGCTGTTATGTATAGGGCGCCTGCTGAGCCTGACTTGCAAAGTACACACAGACCCACACACACACACACACACACACACACACACACACACATTGACAACGTGAAGAATGTTGTGGGTGGGGGGTGGGGGGTGGTATTTAAGCTGTACAGCTCTGCTGACGCTAGGAGAAAAGGAGCGAGCTGGCTGAGCTAACCCCCGAAGCAGCTTTCAGGGCATCATCCCCAGTAATGACACACTGTGTCTCTGTGTGTGTGTGTGTGTGTGTGTGTGTGTGTGTGTGTGTGTGTGTGTGTGTGTGTGTGTGTGTGTGTGTGTGTGTGTGTGTGTGTGTGTGTGGGTCTTCAACCTGTGTCTTGGCGCACACAGGTTGAAGTAGTAGGACACAATCAAATAGTGATTGGGTCAGGACGGGGCATGTAAGGTTGCCTGTCCCTGAACTATCAGACTCCCCACTCCACCCCCCAACACACACACACCTCCATCTTTGTCTCCCTCTCTACCAGTCTACCGCATTCCCAAGAAATATTCATCTAACGTTCCCTCTCTGACGTCAAGCACTGCACATTATATACCAATATTAAACCCAGCAATACCCAGGGCTGGTGATATTTAGCTGAATAGAATGCTACATGAAGACACTTTCACAATACATACAAATGTCACGTTGAGACTACAGTTTTAGTGTCTGTATATTGACACTCACACACACACACACACACACACACAACACAAACAGGTCTGGGCTGGAGGATGACTTAGCCCCTGTTGATTCACACAGCAGCATGAGGGAGCTTCTGACAGAAGTCAAGTGTGTGACAGCAACAGCTTGCTTCATGAAGACATTAGCTTCAACCCAGTCTAGGACTCATTTCAGCTCTCTTGCCTGGCAGAATGTTCTAATCCTGCACTAGGGTTTTAATCTGCCTCTGCACAAATGTCCCCTTAAATTTTTTACAGACATCTAAAGATTTTGTTTTAAAACAGCACGCCTTTAAGTTCTCCCTCGAGTGGACCCGTCGTTAATTCGGAGTTTGCCTTGCAAGCAACAACTGCCATAAACACTGATCCTATCAACTTCCCCTGTTTCACTGCTACACCAGTGTGGATCGTTATGACTGCGGTTGCGGCTGCTGTAGAAAATCACATACATCACTTTTGGAGAGGAGCTGAGATATCTGACTGGTGCAATGAAGTCACCAGAGGAGACTTAAACAAGCAGTCGCCCATTGCTGCCAATAAAGCAACCACCCAGGTACCCGGCGCCCCGCTTCATTAGCCTGAGCAAGTCCAAGCTCAATAAACATCCTCACCGTGCCCATCTCATCACCATGACAACCGCAGACACTCGCACCATCATCATCATCACTATGGAGATACACAGATAACACGGAAAGACACTTGATGAGATGGGGCGGAGGGGGGGGTGAAAAGACAAGCTTTCACAAGAGAGCAAAAAGCTTTGAATGAGTGATAGTGAAAACAGAGAGCGACAAGAGAGAAATATAGATAGAGAGAGAAAAGATGGAGAGAGAGGGACAGAGGAGAGATGGGCGGAGAGGGTGATGAGAAAGATGGGGTCCCACGGGCTCAGTGGAGGAGAAGGGGTGCTGCTTCTGCTGCCTTCTATTAATAATCCTGCAGTCAAGAATATTTCCAGACAGTGTGTGTGCGTGCAGTGTGTGTGTGTGTGTGTATGTGTTCGTGCGTGCACGTGTGCATGCGTGTGTGTGTTTGTGGCATCTCACCGAGACAAACTCCATGCACTCCTGCTGCCATGACAACCCCCGCCCTCAGATATGGACCCAGACAATGCCACCTGAGACAACTGGCGCCATGGCGACAGCCTCATCCCCATCACTTTGTTTTTTATATCAATTCATCAAGGCAAAATTGAACCAAAACTCCTGCATTTCATACTGATTCCTGGACTAACACTGTCACTCATCCCAACTCTATCACTCATCCTTTTGCAGCTGTTTGAAACATAGGTTAGAAGTGTGTGTGATATTTCATTAGAGTTGACTGAGTGTATATATAGGAGCGGCAGAATTGTGAATCCGTGGACTGTGCATTTGGGTGAAACAGTGATACAGTAAGAATGTGTACATAACAACACATACGAGTTGGGCATCTTCTGTGCAAAACCATCTTTGGACTACTAAATATCTCTTCGGTCAACTTCACATCCACACTTGTTACTTGTTTACCAGCCAACCCCTTCCCTCTCATCATCCCCTCCTCCCTCCCCTCTCCACACGCATACACACACACACACACACACACACACACACACCCCATGGTGCGAAGCAGTGATCTCTTCCTTCCTATTTAATCCCCTCCTCCTCGTCTGCGCTTTCCCTCCATTCGTTTCCATGGCAATGCCGTCTGCATTGCACCAAGAGCCCCGGCCGGCGTGTTTCGTTCGTAAGCCTTTCCCCCTTTCTGCCGTGCTTTCCTCCTTTTTCCCTTTCCGTCCTCATGTTCTGTACTGTCCTCTCTCGGAGTCTCACCCTTAATCACCCCCCCCCCCCACCACCACCCGTCCTCGTCTGTCTCTCTTTAGTGTCACTACTCACTCTCATACTCTTCTTCCTCTCATTGCCACGCTCTACAACTGCAGGTCTTTGTTTGCTTGCTGTCTAATACCCTGTTGTTTCTCCTTCTCCTCTCCCGTTGTCTCCTGCATGAATGTACACACACACACTCCCATCTTCTTTCTCTCAGTTCTGATCAGCCTATCACGTCGCCCTCTTCATTTTTGACACTAATCCTTTAGCCTCCGTCCATCTCTATCGCCTACCTCCTATCTCTTTGCTCTGTCCGTCCCATCTCTAAATTAGGTAGCTCATCCTCCCTCCTGTTTACCAACTTTGTTATACGGTATTAGAATCAGATACACCCAGTCAGATATATAAGGCGTTCGAGTTGCGTTCAAGAGCTTAAATAACAACATTATATAAGCTGTTGTGTTCTGCCGTGCTAGAGGAGGGGTTGCTCTGTCTAAATGTGCTACAAGGCTGTTAAAGCAGTTCATGTTGGCTTCACTATGACGACTAATACCTAGTCCCTGAAGACACATTAATAGAGTTCACTGCCTGGGAAACAATCACACACAACCACAGATACACACACACACACACACACAAACTTTGTCTGCCATACACCAGGCATTCATTGAGCATATTTCTGCAAGCCACAAGTATGGCCACTCCTGCATCTGTAACTACTAAGATGGCAAAGAGGAGGCTGAGCGGAGGAAGATCAGATATTCAGGAGAGGAATGCGAGCATGAGTACATGATAATCATGATAAGGTCACATCGAGAAACGGGGAAGGAGACGAGGATGAGAGGATAGGTGGGGGAAAAGTGGGGATGGAGAGAACAAATGGCTTCACTGGAGAGAATTAATAGAAAGAAAGAAAGGTGGGATTAATGAAAATGCCAACAATGCAGAAAAGGGCCACACATTGTGAAGGCACACACACTCACACATGATGTATAGCACCTGCTTGTGTGTGTGTGTGTGTGTGTGTGCACGTGCTCAGTAGATCATTAAGGCTGCTCTGACATTTGGAGAGAACACTGATGAAGCCTTTCTCATTATATGCTGTAATATAGGATGCTGTTTTTAGACTCCCGGGCTGCGCTGACATGCCTATTGGATGCACCGGTGATGGCAACGGTCCCCCATGCATAGCAACAGTGACAAAGCATGGGTGGTGGAGATGAAAGGTGTGTCGTGGCGTCTCCCCCTCCGCCGGACAGAGGGACGATTCAAGGTAGAGGTTTGAGTAAACAGGAGAATATTGTATTAATGTTATAGTAAAGTTACAGGAGGTTGTAACCAGTGAAAAAAAAAAAAACATGGTGGGTAAACTATGACCTCCAAGCCATAGAAACAAAAGTTAATTCTACTTTCTACTAAAAGCATTAAGTTATGTTAAGTTTGTTTTCCTTAAAAGATGTGTGTGTGTGTGTGTGTGTGTGTGTGTGTGTGTGTGTGTGTGTGCGAACATATGCCTGTGTTCTCCTGCCTGCATAGCTTTCTTCCTGCTTGTGTATATTTGTGTGTATGTATTTATGTTTGTGTGTGTATATTTGTGTTTGTGTGTATTTATGTTTGTGTGTGTATATTTGTGTTTGTGTGTATTTATGTTTGTGTGTATGTATTTATGTTTGTGTGTGTATATTTGTGTTTGTGTGTATTTATGTTTGTGTGTATGTATTTATGTTTGTGTGTATTTATGTTTGTGTGTGTATATTTGTGCTTGTGTGTATTTGTTTGTGTGTGTATTTATGTTTGTGTGTGTATATTTGTGTTTGTGTGTATTTATGTTTGTGTGTGTATATTTGTGTTTGTGTGTATTTATGTTTGTGTGTGTATTTATGTTTGTGTGTATATATTTATGTTTGTGTGTATTTATGTTTGTGTGTGTATATTTGTGCTTGTGTGTATTTATGTTTGTGTGTATTTATGTTTGTGTGTGTATATTTGTGTTTGTGTGTATTTGTGTTTGTGTGTGTGTATTTGTGTTTGTGTGTATATATTTGTGTTTGTGTGTATTTATGTTTGTGTGTATTTATGTTTGTGTGTGTGTGTATTTATGTTTGTGTGTGTGTATTTATGTTTGTGTGTATTTATATTTGTGTGCTACATCCTTTCTTTCCAATTCATCTGTTTATAAATTTCAGCTAATGCCACTTCTTGACACTGGTCCAATGCATGTACACACACAGCTGCATCTGGTGGAGCGTTAAGTGCAGGCTACTACAGCAAGTGTTATCCTGTCCTTAACGATAATGTATCGGTGTTCGGAGGGAATTAAAGGAAACAAATCTCACTAGCCTGTGTCGTCTTTGTGTGTGAATCACATTAACGGCCCGAGCAGGGGCACCAGCCAGGGAGCGGTCACCGCAAAGTAATTAGCCTTTCTCAGTAACATGTTCCATAGGAAATGATTTCTTGAAATCTAAATCCTTTATACAAGGCAGGATGTCTGTCAGTGAGCTAATATGCCGCACAAGCTCCCATCTAATGACAATTAATTACAACGAGGAGAAGAGTAATCTAATTCAGATGTAATTTCCTCTTGATTACTCAACTCATAGTTGATGGCCAATCCCATGCAAGATGGGGGAACGATTCAGAGGAAGCAAGGAGACAAAAAGCAATAAGAGTGGAAAAAAAGATGGAATCATAGAGCGAGAGACGAAGCTTATTTTCTCTGTCTCGTGTTAATTAAACACAATTATACCCACAGAGACAGCAGAATGAAATCTGGTACACTGCAAAAATGTTATTTAGTCTCAAGTAGTTTCAAAATCTCCAGGAATTTCATAGAAACAAGAGCGTCACTGTCTTGAAACAAGGCGGAATAAGGCAGATCGCGCCACAAAAATGATACTTAATTCACAAAACATTCAAATCTCACTGCACTCACCGATTTTATTCATTGAAGGGGAAAAAAATGCTAAAAACATTAAAACATTTAAAATCTCAATACTGGACTAAATGACTTGTTGAGAAGATCATTTTTTACAGTGTAGCAGCGCAGTCTTAAACCGCACATATGCCTGTTTTGGCTGAGGTGGAAGAGTGTGTGTGTGTGCGTGTGTGCGTGCGTGCGTGCGTGTGTGTGTGCGCATGTCGTTCCTATGCACCAAGAGCACCACTCACGTGCCCCCTCTTCTTTCGCTGCACCATTTCAGCCAAAAGACCGGGAGGGGAGGGAGGGAGAGGGAGCTGGAGAAAATACAGCAGGCACTTGTACGTTGTGTGTGTGTGTGTGTGTGTGTGTGTGTGTGTGTGTGTGTGTGTGTGTGTGTGTGTGTGTGTGTGTGTTTACAGCACTCTAAGTAGAAAGGAGTGGTAATGAAACCATGATTATAGCTCTCTCACACACAGACATACACACATATACACACAACACCATGACTCACCTCACACACACTTTTCAGCTCAGTGACACACTGTAATTTTCTGACTGTTAAAGCCTTGCTGGGGTGCCACTAAGCGCTCTTGCTCACTTTTCGACAGGGGTTGCCAAATGTGAGAGCTCTTGCTGTATTAGTGGGTGTTGCCAGATCAGCTAAACCCCCCCCCCACACACACACACACGTGCTGAGAATAACCCCTCGGCCGTGTGAAAACAATATAATGTAGAAGATGAAATAGCAATTTCATAATGTTTTGTGCAGCATCGTAATGGCTTCCTATGGCCGAGTTGCACTGGAGGTAAATAGAAATGCTGCGTCGGTTTGACGGTGTGGTGCTTCACATCTTGAGATGAATTCACACCCGGGTGAAAGACACTGTTTAACACCCATAAGAATCATTACCTCAGCCTAAATCCTACACACACACACACACACACACACACAAGAGCAAGCACACACACTGAGAAATACAGAGCCACAGTTGATTGCCTAACCAATCCGTCTGGCTAAGAATAGAGCATAGCACATTTGGGGGAGGAGGGGGGGGGTGCAAGATCGAGAAAACACGATAGAGACTCTGAGTGAAAGGGAGAGCGAACGAGATGGTGATGAAGAGAGGAGAGATAAAGGCGAGAGAGAATTAGGCTGTCCGGCGAGCGGGAGGGTAATGAGAGAGCACAGCGAGAGGAAAGACGGAAGAGAGAAAGTTGAGATGCGACGGGGAAGAGAAAGTGATCGCTGGGTCGACGCAGCTGGAGCTCAGGAGCCTCTGAAAGCGTCGGGGAAAAGCTTTCAGCGGCTCGAGTAACGGTTCAGATTTTATGTGTCAGGGAGAAGGCGGTGACTCAACACTCTTCAAGAGGAATGAAGGGAGGAGGAGGAGGGGAGGAGGTAAAGGAGCAGAGAGTCACCTGTTCAAAAGCCACAACTGGTGCTTTTTCATGTTAGTCATGGAGAACACAGGTAGTCACAGGCATCATGTACAGTCAGCCTGTCATTTGATAAAGGCAGCACACGCATGTACACACACACACACACACACACACACACACACACACACTTCACAGTTTACATTCACTGCCTGTTTTCCACAAGCACCGACTGGCTCGTCCGAGGTTTGCGAGAACAAGCATCCGGCCGTGCCACGATTCCTCAAGTGTGTGTTCCTCGCTGTCGTGAGTCAGAAATGGAGCTGGAAGTAGGGCATGTGTGAGTCACCCCCCGAAAAAAAACAAAAAAACACCACAACTATCCCATGGTCCCTCGCAAAACAAGGTCGAAAAGACATGTATGTAAGCTGGCTTTAACCACCAGTCTGCGGCCTTGTATCATGTCACTCTTGTCTTTCTTTCTCTTCTTTCTTCCCCCTTCCATCCTCTTCATAGGATCGTATATTGATTCAATACGCAGTACTGGAGTTCATGACACACAAACTGTCACAACAATGTGAAAGAGGAAGCTGGAGTTGAAACAAAGCAGACTTCCTGCTGTATTTGTTTGACTTTCTTCTTCCTTAATATAGGGGATCAAATAAAACACACACACATACACACACACACACACACGCTCAGACACACATATTTTTGCATTAAACTGTCACCGAGTTTCGGCTGCGGATATCAGATCGTGGCTACAACTGATACATATTTTTAATGATTTTAGATAGAAACAGAAACCCTCGGGGTGCATTCAGATCTGTGGTAAAGATCAGAAAATGCCTTGGTAGATATCTCCCTCCTGCATCACATTAGCCTGTCCTACTGAAATACCTCAGCGTGGGGGGGGGAGAGTGTAACCATGCAAGCCCACTGACACCAATCATATTGAACAGTGGTTGAGAATTGGTCTTCCTATGCCGGTAATGACAAATCCATCCATTCATGTGCTTTTTACTTGTTTGCTTCACAGGTAATTGAAGGTGGAAAAAACAAACGAGTTCACACCCGTTCTCTGGGGGCTGTTGAAAGGCATTCTGGGAAATGTATGAAATCAATAACTGAAGCAGACAAGAAGAAGTGGAGGAAAAGTATAATAAACAGGTAAATTATAAAATAACATCACAGATTGATGATATATAACTTAAATATATCCCTTTAACTTTACCTTTCCTTTCCCCTCAGCTAAAGCTAAAGCTAAAGCTAACGTTCGACTAGCTCAAAACTGTCTGTCTGACAGTAGCGCTAGCAACCAACCCGGCAGTGTGGTTGCTAGTGCTCCGAAAACAAGTGAAAATTGGGTTTAATGGATGCCATTTAATAAGGAAACTAAGAAGGATGCTCTTGCCGTGTCAGACATTTAGAGAAAAGCCTCTCTCTCTCTCTCTCTCTCTCTCTCTCTCTCTCTCTCTCTCTCTCTCTCTGGTGTACTTCCAGCAGTATCTCCAGCGCCACACACACATAAACACAGCAGAGGACAGAGAGATTAAAAAAAAGAAAAAAGAAAACAGATTTAAAGGAAGAGAAAAGAGAGGCTGAGGGGCAGCAGAGGATGGGTGTTGAGTGGGTTGAGCGCTAAATGGAGCAGAAAAGAGTGAAGTGATTGAGTGTGAATGTGCACCAGCCAAGCACACACACACACACAGAGTTGAAACCTTTCATTGGGACCATCACCAAAACACACACACACACATTCTTGCATGGTGTCCTTTAATCTAACTCTCCCGGTGTATTGAATCAGCGGCGCTTGTTCCAGGGAACTGGGAGCTGCTCCGCTCGCTCTGTTTCCCCTCACCGTGGATAAACCTGCTCTGGAGATAAGACCATGTTCAGTGGGAGAATGACTCACCCATTAAACCTGAGAAACCGTTTCTGTGTGTGCGCGCGCGTGTGTGTGTGTTTTCTCTTCACCGACGCTAATAATAGCAGGTAATAAATAGAACACAGACAGAACCAAAATGCCATCCCCAACACTCGCCTGTTACAAAACCAACAATAATGAGACAGCGGCGCAGTGGGAGGCGGGGCCGAGCTGAGAACGGAACGACGACTGAGGGGAACGGGGAACTATTACGGCGAGGAAGCGGGTTATATATGCAGGATGAGGATCAATATATGAAGCGCCCTGATGCATACAATGTGAAGAAACATTTCATTAGTATCATAGAGATGCTTTTTCTTTTTTATTCACATGCTTTATTACCTTTTGGACTTTTTGTTCTCTTGTTCTTTGCTGCTGTAATGATCAAATTTACCCTCAGGGATCGATAAAGTTCTTTTATTTTTTATGGCTTTTTTCATAACTATAAGAGCAGAGAAGGGTCAGCCGGATCATAATGACGACTATGAGGCCAGATTATTGGGCTTGGGAAAGAGATTTAAACCCCCCTGTGGAAGAATTGATGTACACCCTTATGTATCTTATGATTACGTATCTTATCATTCTGTATATTCCTGCTTACGTTGTTGTCTTATGATTGACGCTGCACATTTGGTGTGGCGTCAAGATGTCGTGGTCGTGACGCTGTTAAGGATGGAGCCACTTCAGGGCCCCAATTTGCCCAGAATGTTACGCCTTGTACCATAATAACCACATGGCCTTGCAGATTGTGTAAAAGCTACGACATCACCTGTTCCTCCCCCTTATTAGGTAATACTTTGCTAGTATGTTAGAACTTACCCCCCCTATTTTTGTTTTTCTTACGCTTTATAAACTTTGTCCTGAAGCTCCTCTGGCAGAGATCTGCATACCATACCCATGTGTGCGTATCTCTCCTGAGCGCTCAGTATTGTATTGTATAGTATTGTATAGTATTGCATTGTATTCTGTGTGCTAATAAATGTGCTCATGTAATTCATGATTGATTGAAGCACCTCAAATGAGAAATGGAGTTAAGATATGTGATTTGAAATTGAAGGGGAAAAAAACAATTCTTCTTCTTTTTCAATTGGTTTTGACGCCTCTCTTTTTCTTTTCTCTTTTTTTTTTCAATCTACAGTCGGAAACCTGTGATGTTCATTTGACAATAAGGCACATTTCCAGCTTGGGTAAATCTAAAGAAAACACGTCCTTGTACAGATGCTGCTGATGGTTGGTAAATTGACTGGCTCCATGGTTAGAACATGCCCTGCAGATACACTGACACAAAACAACACTATAACCACATTACTCTCTTAATAGCGCTTTAATGGTGAGACGCTGACATATTCTCTGATCTCTCTCCATTCGCTTTTTTCTAGTTCTCTGTCTGTCGGCCCATCAGTCGCCTTACTGCTCTACTCTTTCTTCTACTACTCAGGGTTCAATTCTCTCTGCATTCTGCCTTCTTTATTTCAATTTCAATTCAATTCAGAGGTGCTTCATTGGCATGAAGCACTATTTCCAATCAGAAACAATACATATTACCACATTCAGTGACAGAAATTAGGCTCTTTTGTTCAGATGTGTGGCTGATTGCTCTTTAGGTAAAAAAACAAAGGGTCCTTGTGTGAGAGAGATGCAAGGCTCCACTCCAGAAAAAAAGCCTTTATTCTATTTGGCTAGTCGTGATTGTAAGTGTTCAACTAGATAAATAGAGTAAAATAATCTTTTTGGAATGCCTTTTTTTCCACATAGTTCAGTTAGCAACCATTACATTGTGACAATAACAGCAAACGGTTCAATAATAATCATCCATCCATCAATCAATCAACAGGAAACCAACAGCAACACATCCTTTTTGGGCATGTCTTATTTTTCCCAGGTTCCATTCCATGTATTTTTTCCATTTCTACCCCCCCGACATCGCAATTAACTTTCCACACACTCTCATTCCCTCTCTCCCTCTCTCTCTCTCTCTCTCTCTCTCTCTCTCTCTCTCTCTCTCTCTCTCTCTCTCTCTGCTCAGGGGAGCGATTCAACCTGTGGCTGATTGTTTATTAGCTGACCAACCGAGCGGAGCCCGGGGGGCCAGTATCTGGGCCGCCCCGGATACCCCCCCACCCCCACCCCGTCAGCCAATCGATGCGATCTGTCACTCGGAACACGGGGCGGTGACAGCTGACCTGATTGGGCCGTTAATGACCACCAGCGAGGAACATAAAAAACGGACCCTAATTGAACTTGACCAAGCGGGGAAGACGGTCCGCCCGTCCTTCAGCCCGTCTGCCCGTCTGTCTGGGTCACCCGTCTAATTATATCCATCCATTCTTCGCCTCTAGCCGGAGTGAATTATGGAGTAGAGAAAACAGCAGATTAGAGGGAGCTCATTCACTGCCCTCCCTCTAATTTGACCCGCTCAGCAAACGGCCTTGTTGTTTCTCCCGAGAATCGCTTTTGAGGCTCAACCTGAGTCGAGGTAATGAGAAAACAGACGATTCCCGGTACGCGGTACGAGGCTACACACGGCACTACACACTCCAAAACCTAGATTGCGATTAAATTAAGTGTTTTTGGCTGTTTTTGGCGCCCTGCCTGAGACAATTTAGTCCGTCAGGGTTGCAGCAACAGCAGCAGCAGCAGCCGAGCTCAAGTCGTCAATCTACAGAGGGGTATTGGAAAAGCATCTCGAAAGTGCCGCGGTGCGAATCTGAGCGGCAACAGCGACTGACACTGGGGTGGGGGAAGGTGAGAAGCAGGAGGAGACGGTATACCGCCATAGGAAGGAGAGATGGGGTGAGGAGGATGAGAAGAAGAAGAAGAAGAAGAAGAAGGGGTGAGGGTGGGGGAGAGAGAGAGGTGGATGATACTGTGATTTTGTTCCAGGCGCGATGTGTTCCTCTGGCAGCTGAGAACATCTAAATTTAGACAACCCCCCTCGGTCCCCCTTCCTCTCCTCCATCTCCCTCCCCCTCCTCCCCCACCCCCCCACCCCACCCCTCCATTGTGCTCTCTTCATCACGGAGAACAGAGAGACATGAAAGCCCCTCCGGTGAAAATATCGACAGCTCTCCCTCCCTGCGTCAGACAAGTGTCAGCTGTGCTTGAGTGCGCCAAGCTCTCCGTGTGTGTGTGTGTGTGTGTGTGTGTGTGTGCGCTATGCCATCATAAACCAATGGGTGCCAGGGACAGATAATGATGAGGGATTTGTGTGTGTGTGTGTGTGTGCGCGTGCGTAGATGTACAGCGCTACTCTTTGGCCATACGGTGACGATGTCAGCGCTGGCGTGAGTATGAAGTACACTCCCACTCGTCTTTTTTTAACCAGCTCGCTTTGTCTCATCCGTGTTCTTCCCCGTCTCCTCCCAAAAACTTTCTTCTCTCTCTCGCCGTTCACCCTTTTGCCACAGCGGTGAGTAAGAGAGACGGAGCTATATTTACTTCATACGATCACGGTCCATTGAAGAAGTGCACCATTAGGTATGGAGGTCGTGTCGGTGTGCAGCTCAGCGGGATGAGTTGAGCAGAAATAACAGCTACCCTGCCGCTGACACGCAGGCCCGGTACACCCGCCCTAACCCCACCTGCCTCCGCCAGGCAGGAAAAGATCAGCACGGGGCTTTAGACTTACAGGAGGAACATCCTGCAAAACATCCCTGAACCGCAGACCAGAACACAACGACAACACAAAGGCTTACCTCAGGCACGCTTGCGAGGATAAAGTTACAAAGCCTTTAATTAGGGCTTATCTAGGACATTAGGAGATAAAAAAAAAAAAACGGTGCAAAGTCTTCCTCGGGGCGTGGTAGGAGAGAGGGTGCAGACCCGAGTGCAACTAGACGATTGCATACATAGACGCACCATTCACAGACAATTAGACACTGGAGTTCACGTAAAGTGAATTCATAAAAACAGTCTGAAATCAATTTCCTCATTTCAACCTGGATATGACACATTACACATTACTTTTCCCTCTGCAACACTTTCCCCCATCATCACCTCTAATGGACTGTGACTAGCAGGACTGCGCAAACTTTCAGAAACACACATTTTGACGAACTAAATAAAACACACATCCACCTGGACACACTAGGGGTTCTATGAAGGTTACATTGAAATGCATCGGAAAAGGAAAAACAGAATGTGCCGCGGGGATTTGGGGAGATGGAGAACGGGGCCTTGTTATGGGAAGAGAGACGAACGAGAAGGGCATCGCGATGAAGGCCCTCCTGGCCCCGCCTCTCCGTCTTCGCCGAACACCCCCCGGGCCGTTGTGCGTGACATGTTTCCCCCCCCCCGTTTTCCCACCGGGAGCGAGCGGGGGGGGTTTTGTGTTTGCCGCTGAGGCGCAAAAAAGTGAGAACCACTTTTGTTGCAGCTGCACAGCTCCTCAGTAATTACACCCCACAGGAGACGTATTAGAGCGCTCCGCCGCTATCGCCGCCGTACCACCGAGCGGTTTGCTTAGGTACGCCGACCCACTTCCATACGCCGCTTTTTGAAAAGGGAATCATTACAATGAAAGAAAACACCACAAAAGGTCGAGCCCGCCGCCGAGAGCTTGCTGAGTAAGAGAAAGAGATTAGAAGTAACGTGACTGAGGCGGTCTACGCTACGATTATAGCACGTAGTAGAAAAAACGATCACCGGTGTTCTGTTACACCGGTTATAGCATCAATTACCGATGCAACCGAGCAACTTCATACTTCTTAAGGCATGTAAAAAGATGTTGCCATGATGACAGCAACTTATTATCTGTTAAAAATCCAATATCCATTTGGAAATCAATGTAATTTACGCCTTCAAATCAAATTTGAAACCCTCCAGCCCTGAACCAATAGATTTATATCCACATACCTTTTTTATGGCTATCAGAATCCACCATTAAATAGACAAAAAGGAGAAAGAGAAGCCAAGGGGAGATAAGATGAAAAAAAAAATAAGGACATGGGAGAGGGAGAGGGCAATTATGGAAGCTGACAATGAGAAGGAGGGAAGAAAAGAGCGAAGGAGAGGGAGGAAGGAAGGGAGTTAGAGGGTGTCGCTCTGAAGTCGCACTGACCTCGCTGGAATGGTGCGACTGGAAAAGGGGGAGGCAGAAAAGATTAACAGGAAGAGAAAGAGGCTTGGATGGAGAGAGTTAGACGGAAAAGAAATGAGGGCACGGACGTATTGTGAAGGAAAAGCAGACCAGAGAACAGGAGCCTGAGAGGATCAGAGGAGGAGGGGGAGAGAAATGAGCACAGCGGAGAAAGAATATCAGAAGCGCCGTATTGGTATTGAACGGGGAGAAAAAGTTGCTTTGACCTTCTGGGAACGCTCTGTGGATGGTAGGAAGTGGAGCGTGTCGGGGGAAAGAAATAATAACTGCACGAACTCACAGAGACAAGAGATGGAAAAACGCGAACGATGCCGGAACACCCTGAGAGGTAAGAGGAGTGAGGAAGCTGAACAACCCCCTAGCAGTGAAACCCAACAACCCCCTAGCAGTGAAACCCAAACTGACCTTGCTGGTTGAGCTGCTGCGTGCTCTTGCTCCACTGCGACAGCCCCACGATGGCCACCATCTTGGCGCCCAGGCTGGAGCGTCTCTTCTTGTTGCCGGCCAGCGAGGCGGAGTCTCCCCCGCCCCCGCCCCCGCCCCCCCCGCCCCCGCCACCACCGCCGGGGCTCTTCTCCAGGCTGTACATGGTCCCCGAGATGCTGGAGGAGCGCACCACGTTGCGGGCCGCCGCGCTCAGCCCGCTCAGGCCGCCCAGGCCGCTCATCCCGCCGGGGCTGGGCACCTCCACGGAGCCGCTGATCATCATGGTCCCGCTTTTGGGGGCTGGGGGTTGGGGGGTGGGGGCCGATGGGGTGGGGGGACCGGAGCTGAGGAGAGATGGAGGAGAGAGTAGTCAGTGTGGAGCAGCACAGTTTTAAGGACGTCTGGATGAAATGCGGGATGGTGGTTTGTCTTACAGCTGCAGGAGCACCCCGGGGGGCCCGAAGGACGATGAGTTTGAATTTCAACCGCCGTTCACTTTTCAATGAAACGACCCCACTTATTGCAGAGGCAGCGGAAACGACTTCCTGCCCCGTAAAAAAGACAAGATTCGAAAAAAAGTCTTTTCAGTCTTTCTGAAAAGTCTTTTTTTGGACTGAGAAAACGAAAGAAAAGAAAACTACACATCACCGCAGAACACAAAGGTCAGCAAGAAAGGACAGTGCAGATGGCGGCAGACTGTTCAAGTGAGTTAGGAAGTATCCACACACACACACACACACACAAATGTCAGACCTGGCCTGCTGTTGAGGGGCGACCCTGTCAGCTGGTATTTGTCTTGTGTGTTATTTTGGAGACTTTATTCATCCGTCTGACCTTAAACGGTGACAGATGATAAACTCTGTACCGGCGAGTCTTGGGAGGACGGAGCAGTGAAACGCACACAAACTTTGATCAACTTTGATACGTTAAACCGATGTACCAAGAGCTCCCGGCCCAGAGGAATACAGCTCTCGTTGTCGCCATTGAACTCCTCTGTCACCGTATCTCTCATCTTCTTCTTCTTCTCTCCTCTCCTAGTCTCCTCTCCTCGTCTCCTAATAGAGGAGTGATTATGCTGAAACTAAACCGACAGCCTACAGGCACATTAAATATGTAGGTGCGCTGTGGCCGAGCGCTCCACTCTCCCTCTCTCTCTCTCTCTCTTGCTTCACCTCTCCTCTTCCATCCAGCTCCCATTTTTATCGGCCTCTCCTCCTCCTCCTCCTGCTCCTCTTCTTCACTTGTTTTATCTCACTTGTTTCATTTCCCTCGCTTTTATGTGTTTTGTCCTTCCTCTCTCTCTTCTCTCTCTCTCTCTCACACACACACACACACACTGTACAACTCTCACACATACAACTCTTTTAATCAGTACGTGAAGAGGTTGGGGTCATGCCAAAAGTGTAGCTCAGGCAGGTCACATTGCACACTGAGGCACACACACACACCCGTATGCACGCACACACACACACACACACACACACACACAGACAAGTTATGCATGCTTTATCAAGTGAAAGCATCATTTTTACATCCCCCCAATGATCACATGAACACAGACGACGCTCCCACAGCTCCCAGTGTAAATAATGCAGAATACGCTACAGAGTGGATTTGCCCTTAATACGTCTTCCTTCCCTATAGAAGTGAAAACTCTGCAAATATGAAAGTAGACTGTCGCTGCAAATCATCGTCACTGTCCCGCACCTCATCACACCACCGCCACCACCATTGCTTACCGGCCAACAAAGCACTCATGACAGGACCACATTTAGAAGAACAGCAATAACCGAGGTGGGTGCTGTTGAGGAAAGATGTCCTGATGTAGCAAAGGGCAAATTTTGGCATTTTGTAATGAAACTCATAATAACAGAGGGGGGAGGAGGAGGGGGGGAGGAGGAGGAGGGGGGAGGGAAGCCCACATGCTTTATATAGAGCTACTGCAGTGACATTTGTTATGATTGGAAAAAGCTGCTTTCAGGTGAACCCACTGCTCCTGTTTTCTTCCCCTCTGCTCCCTGTTCCCTACTTCCCTCTCTTGCTTCTTGTCTATTCCACGCCATGCACATCTCTCTCGCTCTCTCTCTCTCTCTCTCTCTCTCCCAGTCGTCTCTCTCTGGGGGGGCTCTGTACTTTCTGAGCGCAGGCAGCAAGGGCAGCGAGACAAGACGAGGATATGGGAGGGAAGGAGAAGGCGTTCGAAAGCGGAAGGAGATAAACAGAATAATTCGCTCTCAGAGAGGCGGAACGAGAGAGAGGGAAAATGAGTGAAGAAACAAGAAAGACGGGGGGGAGGGGGGGGGGGAGGGAAACACGTGGGAGGATTGGATGCTTCATAATGAATGGACATGTAGAAACACACTGCGGGAAGGCCAGACCAGAGCTGTGCAAAATAATGGACGAGGAACAACAGAGGGAGAGTATGAGATTGATAGTGACAACAAATGAGAAATCCATCCATGCCTCCCTTCCTCTTAATGATGATGACCTCTCTCTCTCTCTCTCTCTCTCTCTCTCTCTCTCTCTCTCTCTCTCTCTCTCTCTCTCTCTCTCTGGTGTGAAGAGTAGAAATGCCGCTAAGTGACACAGGGGTGAGCTACATGAAATTGATGAAATGAAGATATCTGCCCTCTGGCATTAGACGACGGTCTCCTTGGCACCGGCTGCGCCTCGGCTGGGGTGAAATCGCTTCATAACCTAAAGAGAAAAAACTGCATTTCATTTTCTAACGAGGGAGCATTTATCACGTCGCAGCGCAGATCATTGAAAAATTGGAATTGCAATATTGACTAATGCAATTTCCAAATCGTAAGAGGTTGCAGTTTTTTTTGTTTCTTGGAGAGGAAGGTTTTTCAGGTGTTTTCCTGGACTAGAAATAAATCAAGGTGAACGTCGGGCGAAAATATATTATTTTATTTATACTGAGCAAAATCAAATCTTTACGATAGCAATACTCCTTCCCACCCAAAATGGACATTTGTGTGTATATTCAGCAAAAAGAAAAGGGGGAAAAGTCCCTTCAAACCCCTTTAAGACGCCACCGTGTTTTGCTGGACCTAAAGGTAAACCGGGAGCTCATCTATCTTCATCAGACGGTACCCCTGCCATATGTCTCTGTGCTTTAACTCCTCACCTCTGAGCTCATTTATTTCTCCTCCCATCA
This sequence comes from Hoplostethus mediterraneus, assembly GCA_034670385.1. Taxonomy (NCBI): domain Eukaryota; kingdom Metazoa; phylum Chordata; class Actinopteri; order Trachichthyiformes; family Trachichthyidae; genus Hoplostethus; species Hoplostethus mediterraneus. The sequence goes on along the minus strand of JAXDDW010000009.1, from coordinate 10,883,825 downwards.
GCATCCCCCATCCCCACCCCCCCCCACCCCCACAAGCTGGTGGCCAATCAGCTCCTCCCCCACACCTCTACACCATGTTGCCAGTCCACTCCACTCCTGCCCTCTAACCCTGACCTGGCCGTTAGGCATGTGTGTGAGTGTGAAAGAAAGTGAAAGAGAGAACGAGAGAGAGAGAGAGAGAGAGAGAGAGAGAGAGAGAGAGAGAGAGATGCAAAGCTAGTGTCTACATCCACATGCTGTGCAGGTCTGCAGAGATCTTCATCAGGGACAAGTATGATAAGAAGAAGTACATGGATAAGGTCATCGACATCCATATGCTCAGGGTGAGTCCACACACACACATACACACACACACATATGCATCACGCACACACACACACACACACACACAGTGGTTGCGGCTGCCTGAGGGGTAGTGAAGGTTTGTGGTTGCCAGTTTGAGGGAAAATCTGGCTGGGGAATGTAAATAATAAACACCCTGTCTTCCATCAACGGCTACTTACCCCTCAACTGCTCCAACTGCTCAGCGGCCCGACGGTAGCAGACTGCTGTATATTAATGCACCTCTTCAAACATACATACGCGTTACATATTAAGCAGGGCGATGCAGAAAAGCGCCCAGCATGCTCAGCAGAACCCTCGACGGATGAAGATTATAACCCTCTGCAGGGCAGACAGCGCATTCCTCTTACCAGTCACTTTAGTTTTCTCTGTGCAGAAAGAGAGAAGAGCCGTGGCGATACGTAGGCGCAGTAGCACTAGCGGCACTTTATCAATCTCACACTTCCAAACGCTAACGGGGCCCGCACAAACCAAACAGCACACAACCATCCATAATCTGCACTAAGCAGACAGGCCGGGCAAGCGTCCGTGACCATTTCACGATGTCATCACACTGGGAACAAATGACCGCTTGTAGCTGTTCTCAGACCAGTTGTGTTTGACAAGACGAGACGGGTGCATATGCATCATACAGTGGAATAGAGATGAATGAGACAGTCATCCGTGATGCAGAATCACACCGGCATTGCACAAGGACAGGCAGGAGCTGTAATGCAATGTAACTTCCTGTTGAGGTTACCATGGCAATATCCCAGGTTACGATATGGGGAGGCCTGGCGCCTGCTGCCGTTGTGTTTGGCCTGGTGTCTAGTGTGAATGTGTGTGTGTGTGTGTGTGTGTGTGTGCGCGCGTGGCTGATGTATCTCTCAAGGCGAGAGAGCAGAAGGCTGGTTTTGCTACACACACACACACACACACACACACACACACACACACACACACACATGAAAACACACAGTGAGAGTGCCAGGCCGCGGGACAACCGAGAGCCAAATGGAACACACACACACACACAAACACACACAGAGAAACCCGGCGCAGCGCAAACACACGCTGCACCGAATGTACGTGCCAGGGCGTAGGAGACGAAAGGGCCGAAACATTGACTCGGGATGACGGACTTGGATAAACAATCCCGGTCCCTTGCGGAAAAAAAATTGAAATATGAATTGAAATACTTGAAATATGACCAGATAGCCCTACGGCGATTAAACACTCGCTAATTTCAAATCTCATACTTTGTGGAGCGATATTACGCCCGGTAACACACACACACACACACACACACGCGCAAATCCGGATCAAAAGCTAACAGCCGTGAAATGAACAGAGAGGGAATTAATAAGGAGCTTTGGTTTCGCCTCTCTCATTGGCCCAATCCAATTGTTATCCAATAGGATCTTTAATGAGGTGAGTCATTGAGTCCCCACCCCCCCACCCCCCCCAACCCCCCCGCTACACCACCTTGTGACAGCAGACATATATTCCATTGGTCACACCATGTTTTCAGACAAATTGCCTGAATCGCGCTCTGTAGGCGTGGCAGGAAAGTTGCTGTATAAGTTGCTGAAAGTTGCTGTATATTCTTGATGTATATGCAATGTAATGTTGTCATATTTATTTTAAATGTGCTGTACATCTGAATAAAAGGTAAATTACAACCTCCAGTCAGGGATCTTCTATTTATTAATGCTTTTTTCTTGAAAGATCGTCGTCTAACTGAGAGCGGTTTGATACGACTCATCACAATGGATACAAAATAAAAGGTTAAGGAATTAGGGAATGCGAGCTTTAAGTCGCCTTGATAACCATCGAATCGCTTCCCCTCGGGGGGGGGGATCATTTCAAGTGTTCATCCACTCATCCGCAGCATTCATTTTCCACACTAATCCCTGCACAGCTGAGCTTGCAATACCCTGTTTCAGCAGCGGATCAACTAAACCCGTCCAGGATCTGAGCAGGCAGCACTCTAAGAGGAGTGGGACCTCTCTCATATCATCACAATCACCCCGCAGCAGTCTCACCGGCTCGCCAGGTTTCTCCCCGCACTGAGCCGAGGGGGAATCGGGGGGGAGAAAAAAACGAGACTAGCTGCTTTATGTCTCTATCTTCTCTTCCTTCTCTCTCTCTCTCTCTCTCTCTCTCTCTCTCTACACAGAGTGATGAGTGAATTGAGTTTTATGAGTATTATAGTTAGGGCCTGTTTTTGCTCTCCCAAACGATATCTCTTGAAACCTAATTTGCCCCTTTAATCGCCCCCGTTTTGTCTTCGCGGCATTAAAGATGCTCGGTAAAAGAAAACTTGCTAGCTGTGTTTTTTTCCCTCTCCTCTTCTCCTCCCCCCCCCCGAAAAGCAGCAGAGGTTGACCCGTCGTCCCTCCCTCCTTCTTTTCTCTCGCCACAACCCGCTAATACAATCCCTCCCGCCCTGAACAATTCTATCTCCTTCTGCCCCCCCCCCCCACCCCCCTCTCCACTTTTCATCAGCATCAAAAGACGGATGGAAAAGTTACTCTGTCAGCAGTCAGGGGGGAAGGGGGGGAAGGGGGGGGGGGTGGGGGATGGAGGGCTGGCAGAAAATAGAAAAATAAAAAGCCAGAGTGGCTGGGCTGGAGGGAAAGTGGGTTAAGAGGGGCGTGATGGATGAGACCGGGAGCTTTCCTGACTCATGGCCTGTTTTCTCTGGTGACTAATGCGGCCAATGACATCTCCATCTACCCTACCGCTCTCTCTCTCCCTACCACCCCCCTCCGCCCCACCTGGGACGCCGGTAGCCGGGGCCCCGGGGCGGTCGTGGCGACGGAGGCATCTCACCCCCACTTACCGCGCTCCGGATCTGGCAGGTCTCCAGCTTACGGGGCGCGATGCTGGGAGGGCCCGTGGAGACGCGACCCGGTGGGGTCAACCGACGCACGCCTCCCTGCCTTATTTACTGCTAAACCTCTGGAAGGAATGTTACGCGTCGGAACGTGGTCAGATCCCGCGGGAGGGCGAGATAAGAGCTATGTATGTCTCTCTCTCTCTCGCTCTCGCTCTCTCGCTCTCTCTCTCTCGCACTACCCTTGTGTTTTTAAGACCATCTTCTGCTTTCAATCCATCTATCTCCCATCTCCCTTTCATCTGTGGCCTCATTCTCAGCGCGTGTGGTTGTGTTTGTGTGTGTGTGTGTGTGTGTGTGCATGTGCGTGTGTGATAGATTTAGACAGATATATCGGTTTGCCAGTATATCAGGCCGATATTGGACTTTTATTTAAAATCAGCCAGTCACTCTCCTCCACTATGATAAAAAATGGTCAGATTTAAAGATACTGAAAAACAAAAACAACATATCAAACAAAATAGCAGCAACAAAAATATACAATCAGTTGAACCCTCGTGTGTGTGGTTGTGTGTGTGTGTGTGTGTGTGTGTGTGTGTGTGGTGTGTGCAAATGTGAAAAGTGGTATTATACAAGACTGTAGAGTCTCATTAGTGCAGCCTGAAGTGGGCAGCGAGGCACGATACCGAACAACCGCCATTGTCAACCAACCACAGCCGCTCTCTTTGATGATACATACCAGTTGGCCAGCGCATTGTGCCCTATACACAAGCACACACACTCAGACACACTCATACACACACACACACACACACACACACACACACTCAATCAGCCCACTCATTACTATGATAAGTGTCTGCTCTGCCCCTTGGTTGTTTTCATTTGATTTTCATTTCAAAGCGGACCCAGACCAGCAGCAGCCAGCCGCAGATCTGAAGTATGGCCAGATCATGGTGTGAGTGTGTGTGTGTGTGTGTGTGTGTGTGTATGTGTGTGTGTGTGTGTGTGTGTGTGTGTGTGTGTGTGTGTGTGTGTGTGTGTATCTGTGTCTGTGTCTGTGTCTGTGTCTGTGTCTGTGTCTGTGTCTGTGTCTGTGTCTGTGTCTGTGTCTGTGTTTTGCACAGGACTTTGCCCTTTCCAACTATCTATTCTGAGGATTATGTGTGTGTGTCTGTGTGTGTGTGTGTGTGTGCATGCGTCTGTGTGTGTGTGTGTGTGCATATACACTGATGTGTCCATGTGTGTGTGTGTGTGTGTGTGTGTGTGTGTGTGTGTGTGTGTGTGTGTGTGTGTGTGTGTGTGCGTGTGCGTGCGCGGGGCCCTTTGATGGAAGATGATACAGTGCATAACATCCAAGCTGGCCTTTTGAGTAGCCAGCTCATCTGATTTCATATGACGCATCTCTCTCTACTACTCAGCCTCAAACACACACACACACACACACACACACACATACGTTTCACCCAAAAATGTCCTGGTGAATGTCTCAGTAAAGCATGAGAAATCTTATAGCCACACCCCATCCGACTGTGGCATAAACTGTGTGACACCAATGCGTGAGTGCGTGAGCGTACACGTGAGCTCTGTGTACATGGAGATGCTGTATGTGCTGTCAGGTCTGTGGCTCCAGCTTCCAGCCTGGGATTCTGGGTATCCTCCTCCTCTCATTTTCAGCTCAATGGATTATTCAGAGGATCAAGTGTGAGTCAAGCGAGGGTTTTAAGAGTTAAGCGAGTTAATTATTATTCTCTTTGCCCTCTTAGCGGGCCACGGAGGGGGCCTCTCTTTTAGTGACAGTTAATGCATTTGTGTCAAATCCGGAAAACCTAACACAAAACGCTTGACGCAAAAAAATTTGAAATGTCTCCAAAAATTATGAAAGTATCAAATATCTTGTTTATGCTGCTATAGTTTCTGACAAAGGATCACGACAAGTCATTGCAACTGACAAATATAGAAGCTCTAGTCTTGTCACGCGGCTCTACCTCTACACAGGTGGGGAACACAGTCTGTTTATTCTGCGTGTGTGTGTGTGTGTGTGTGTGTGTGTGTGTGTGTGTGTGTGTGTGTGTGTGTGGGTGTGTGTGTGTGTGTGTGTGTGTGTGGCCATCTGACCTAATCTCACACCTCACCACACCTCTCACACCGTGGCGCTTGGCTCGACCCGAGTGCACGCTGAGGACATGCATCTCAAAAATATGCTTATTCTCTCACCCACACTCCCTTCCCCTTTCTGTCTCACTCTCTCTCTCACACACACACACACTCACACACACACACACCATCAAAAAGGGTAAAGGTGCATTGCCTTCTCCAGTCACTCATCATGCAACTTTGACCCCACATATTAACCCCTCAGCAGATCACCAGACCTGTTGACCTCTGACATGGGGTCTTCCTTGACTTTTTCATTTACATGGCTCAGTCAGTTACACACAATTACTGTCCTATTTCTGCAGTTGTAGAAAATTCCAGATGGTAACTGTGTGAAGTAAACTTTTATAATTGGATACATTTTCTATGCAATGAAAGAACATGAATAGGAAATAAAATACACATTGAGTTGGCATAAACAGTATGGACAGAGTATTTAGTTCACACTCTCTAGGCTGAAAATGCGTTCTCGTATCCCCATCCCATATGTCCATATCCTATGAATAGCTTTTAAATTCCTTAATGAGATTGGGCAAATAAGAGAAGGCGGGCGATCGTAAGCAGTTCGTCTCATCTTTGCACTGCAAAAAAAGGCTTACCATGCACTAGGCACAAGGATGGGAAAAATAAATGAATTCTGCACGTACTGACACATTTTAGTATGCACAACCTCCCAGCCAGGCCTATACGATGAGGGGGAAATACAGAGTACTTAGAGCCGTGCACCCTGCCATGTAGATAATTGGTTGACGTGTTATCAGCGAGCATCTGGTCTGTTATTAATTGCATTGTGCAGAAATCAATACATGGTTGGGGTCTATCATTACAATTAGTCATATAGCATTTCCTACAATTACCTAAAAAAAAAAGGAATCAAAACGTCAACACTTACCACTTACAGCAAGGGAGCGGCGAAGGCGATGCACGGGTCGGAAGTTGTCAAATATTTCTTCGGTTCTGTTGTACCTGTAAGAATGTCATCGTTTGGGTTTTTTTTATTTGATTTTATTTGATTTTTATTGTTGTTGCTGTGCTGGTGAGCGGACGGCGATTTTCTCAACGGCTCTGCGCTCACTGCTGGTCACACTGCATCCGAGGCGCGGTGAGAGACGCGCTACGGAGGAGAGAGGAGGGGAGGTGCAGGGAGGGATGGGGATGGGGGGGGGGGGAGGGGAGGGGGTTACTAGCATGCGCACAGCGACAACGTGTGGCTTTGTAAGGTAAGCATTTTAATATATAAATCTCCAGTGATGTGTGTGTGTGTGTGGGGGGGGGGGGTATCAAGACGTTTGGTTCGCGACAGTAAGACACATTGTGCTCCAGCTCAAGGAGAACAGATCCTGAATGTAAAAAGTACGTGTGGTACCTCTGAGCAGGACACTCAACCCCAGATTGCTCCGGTGTTGGCCAATAGTGTCAATGTGTGTCAAAGCTTGCCTCCATAAATGAAGCCTTTAGAAATCAAACCACAGTGGTGTTTTCTGATGTAAGTGTGGAGGGGAAAAAAATGTTTCTCCTGTTTCTTTGCAGAAACGTGGGTCTCATCCAAACATGGCATCAGTGTCTGGGCCTCAGCCAGAGCGCATGCAAGCGCCGTCCAGCTTTGGGTGTGAAGAATCTGACACATTGCATGATTTCACAACACAGTATAAAGAAGCAGCTGTCTTCCTTCTGCAACCCAAACTAATTAAAGACGCGCACTAACGAATCTCAGAGACTTGTGGAAATGTGTCTCAGTGTCATTTTTATGTACTCGCTTGGCAGTACCAACCTGGTGCAGGGGTGGTAATTTTATGTTCCAGTCCAGATAGCTGCTCATGAATTATGGGCTGCAATACATATTTAGGTTCAGAGCTTTATGGATAGTGTGTAGGTTGATTGATGGGTAGTAGACGCCTCAGTGGAATGACCTTTTATTAGTGGGTGCTTTCAACTGACCTGTCTTGTGTAGCTACGTGTGTGTGTGTGGGGTGTGTATGTTATATTTAATCAACCTGCTATCGTCAAATTTGATGCAAAACATACATGCATGTGTATTCACAGAGATGACTGCATGTGGGCGCACTACACCCATACACACACACACACACACAGGTTGCACGGCCATCTGTTTAGCCACATTCATTTTCCTCTCTCCTAGTAGTTCTGCTGCACTGTCTATCCAGGAGCTACACAGATAAAATAAATGCAATGTAATTGAGTTGCCTCTCTATCTGCCTCCGCAGTTCAAACAGTGGGCCTTGATCAACCTGATGTTATGTACATATATTCTCCATAACATCTAGTGTCTAACTACCACACAAATTGTTCTCGGTGCATTTTAGGAGAACTCGGTGCACTGATCTTAACGTGAGCCCATAAAGGCGTCTTCAGCAACCCCTCCAGCGTCCAGGTCCTTGCAGGTGAAAAATTGTGCCGTTCATGCGACAAACCACTCAAATAGGCATAAATCAGAGGCCTGCGGATCAATGTCCCGTTTCCCAGAGGCGCACCGCTGTGGCACAACACAATCAATTCTACCACAGGATTCTTTTGTTCCAATTACCAAGCCTCGCTCTCTCCTGCAACAGTGAGGGGGGAATTAGCCTCCATCAAACATTAATACCACCACTGAATCCCAATCAGCTCACTGGCATTCTGCAGAGGGAGGAGATTCAAGCGGTGGTACAGGGGCATCTGTTGCTGTCATCGGGTGACGCAGTGATCACAAAGAGCCTGTATAATAACAATGAACACAATGTGTTTACACACGATATTTTACAAAAGATAAAAAGACACCCGGGGAGGGGGGGGGATTGCAATAGCTGCTGGCAGAAGTCATAATTCAGCAGATTGATCCATTCAGAGCTCCAGCACACATAGTAAGCTACAACATACATTGTCTGACAGTGTGAAATGGGCATTAGTACGGCAGACGGTCCCTAGTGCCCCGAGAGAGCAGTGAGGTAAATCTATTAGAGCCAGGCATAGAAATATGCTTGCTCAATGTTGCTGGGTTCAGGTCGCAGCTAATCCGTTTACAGTAGCCAGTTCTGCACACATCATCATCGGTGTGTGTGTGTGTGTGTGTGTGTGTGTGTGTGTGTGCTATGATTTCATATGGGGGTAGGTTGGGCTGGGTATTAGAGGTGGAGCAGTAGCTATAATACAACCGCGGGAGTGTATGTGTGTGTGTGTGTGTGTGTGTGTGTGTGTCTCTGTGTGTGTCACTTATAATCATTTCATGCAGTCAACTCAAATGTCACACCAAGACTAACCTCCCTCCTGGGAATACTGAACCATGCCAGGGGGGGGGATACCGTGTATTCCTGTCTATTAAACTCGTACGGTCCCAGAAGTGACATTTGACAAGTAAATAAATAACATGTTTAATATAATATAATTGAGCGGCAATATCCAGGGTCAAGGACGTACTCTGCAGTGATTAAGCTCCCAATAAAATAATCATGGCGTGTGTGTGTGTGTGTGTGTGTGTGTGTGTTTCTGTGTGCACCCACTTACATGCATTCATTCAGACAGAGAGGGAGATGTGTGTGTGTGTGTTTCTGTGTGCACCCACTTACATGCATTCATTCAGACAGAGAGAGAGATGTGTGTGTGTGTGTGTGCAGGCTTCAACAGACTCATCCCTCATGCACACGTTACATAAACACAGTCAGAACAGCAGAACATGCAATTTGATGCCCCGGCGGTGAGTGGTTAGATCGGCTTCACGTGCTGTAGGGGAAACAAGAAGTCACAAATGCTCATATTTCTGGGGTTAGTTGTGTTTTTTAAAAGAGTTCTCGGATGGTTATTTAGACAGGTTACGCTGAAATGAGCGTGCAAGTGCCTTTTGATGATGATCTCTTTGAATTATTTATGTGTTATCTGCCGGCAGGCAGGAGGGGGATTGCTGACAGAGAGTGAGGAGGAAGGGAGAAAATTACTATGTGGCCGGGTGTTGTCAGTGCTGTGCTACCATTAATAGCTATGCTTAAAATTGCATTGGCTGTATGTGCGATGCTTTTGACCTGACCACGGATTATCTCACACACACACACATAGGAGACGGCTCCCGCTCAGTTTCACCTCCTGCTGATAATAGTCTATATCACAAACTCCCTGTCAGCTAAAAATATGCCCCAGTCAGCAGAGCTGCAGCCCCTATAGCAGCAGAATAGCTTATTGCTGTCTCTTTGTCGCTGTATTGCTCTTCTCCTGATCCCTGCTCAACACCTAATGAATACCTACTGAACGGTCTCCTCGCTCACCGTCTCCCAGACACCGCCACACACCACTAGCCTCTCTCTGACTGGATGTATATGGAGGTTGTAGGGATCATTTGGTTTGCTTGGCCACACCTGTTTCAACACAGGTGAGTCACATAAGGATCTGAGGAGAATATCAACTGGCCCGGAGGCTAACTGTGGGCTACCTGACCTGTCAAGTAGCTAGTGCTGTGGTGTACAGGCTACATAAAGACCACAGCCACTTAGACCACCCCAGTATCTCTATCATACTCCATCGGGATTCATATCAGGTCCTAGTATTAGTATCGAGTCCTCGTCCTTAACTAGTATTCTGACGCCCTCTTTTGGTTGAGCTGTAGAACTACAGGACTTGTGACTAAACGTGTCAGTTGATTAAATACTTCATCACACCCATCAGGGGAAAAGAAAATATTCTTTTGAAGCGCTCAGATTTGTTCACAATACTAATTGTGGATTTGTGTGGAGAAGTTGTAGATAAAACAGTTTCCAAACAAGCTCAAGGCTTTCATGTCTTGTTTAATATAGGTTGTTGCTTTGGAGTAATCATGATTCCTCACATGGCTCATATGATAAACTCATATGATAAATAATTGCAATTAAAAAGGAATGAAACCCCTTGAATGGTTGAACCTGAATATATACATCTTAAATTTAACATTTTAGGAGCAGTGACACGATAAAGGGCACACAAGGCGAGGTAATTCAATCACTTCAGATAAAAGGGCACTCCTTCATGTGAATTATTCTTCAGAAGTCAATATTAAAAAACATCTTGTTTCCTTTGATCTTCAGCCAATGAACAATTGCTAGTGACATTAAGAATGTCTTTGGGAGATTTAAATCCAAACATATTTTTGTTTGGCTTAAATTAGTATATTACAAATCGCCTCCTTGATTGAATTATAGAGATTAACAAACTGAAACTCATACTAGCCCCAATGAGGAATGCAGTGGCAGCTGGTGCATTTTTCTCCAGGGGGGGGCTAACGTATCATCAGTGTATTTAAATCAATGAAAAGGCCTTTATTTGTATTTGCTGAGCTGTAAAACATTTAACTGTAAAGTAACATGACAGGGAATCAGGTATGGGCTGCTGATGAAAATCATCATCTTGCAGATGCCTCCTAGTTTTTGAAAAGGTCTACAGTGGAAGCCAATGGATCAGCCCCAAAACAAGACTCTATTTCTGTAGGCAATATTGAGAGTTTTGTTCCAAAATGACACTCATAAAACGATTTGATGGCACAAAATTAAAACAAAGAATAGTAGATCCCTTGGTTTATACAAATACACTTGTAGAGATAGAATCCACAATGTATTTAGTTTAAATGTATTTAGATGATTTATTTGAACATGACAATAAGCAGAATGATTCAAGTACGATTAGCATTAGAGGATTTGCTGTTCTTTTTTCTCCTGAAGAGACGGAAGAGCCAAGAGAAGCAGCCAGAATTCTTCCTCTCTTTCTTTGGTTTTGAAGTGGTGATCTCAACGTTGGAGGAGTCAAGTCCTGCAGGGTTGAGCCCTTGGATGAAGTCTCCCTCCTCCTGTGCAGTGATACTGCTGTCAGGCTCAGCACAGAGCAAAGTAGTGACTGTTTTTGTCATCACACTCACACATTGCATCTTCATGGACACTTGTGGCACTTTCATCACTTGGATCACTGGCAGAAAGCATGAGCTTGTCTTCCTGGAGGACCACATGGTCTTGGCCCTCTTCCTCTTTTTCCAAGTCTGAGAGGAACTGCATTGCGTCAGAATCTGCTGTGACGACTGGCTCCCATGTATCAAGCTGGTTTATATACGGCCCACAGGGTGAAGAGCAGTCAACCACAAATCCAGATACATCAGCTGAAGCATAGAAGTACTTTTCACCAAGTACATTCTTGCAGTATTCATACACGTGGTCTTCTAGGTCACTAGTGCAGGATTGCTGCAGCAGCCTCCCAATGAGCTCTATGGTCTCACTGGTTTGCGCCATGCTGAATGAAGCCTCAGCATCTCTGGGCAGGTTGGATGGACTCTCGGCGTCCTGGGCTGGATGGCTGCATGGTTCAGCATTTCCTGAAGTCTCGTCTTTAGCTACGAGAGGTACGTCTTCCTCTGCGCTGACTACTGGTTCCCAGATGACTCTCAGACTCTCAAGTCCACAGGTAGATCTGGAGCCTACGGTCGGCTGAGAAAATGGGGACAGGGCACAGTTGAGCTCAACAGCATATTCAGAGATAGAGGCTGGAGCGTAAGCGTCCCAATGGTCTTCAGCTGAGGTGGACTGGGCAAATGGAGACAGGGCAGAGTTGAGTTCAACAGCGTATCCAGAGATAGAGGCGTAGAACAATTTTAATCTACATTTTATTGCAGATTATACATTTTACTCACCAACTATATATTTACCTCGCTCATTTAAAAAAGCGCCCTCTATTGGCCAGCCGCCACTGCGGGAATGTCTGAATTATGTCCAGTCATTTGTTAGATATTTCAAACCAGAATTACAGTTTACTTACATGTTGAAGGCAGCAATGTTAACAAGCCTACTGTCAACATCTGATCAGACAACGTATTTAGGGCAAACTGATTCACAATGATCCAAGCAGTATACCTTTAATAGAGGCATTTAATGAGCTAAACCAAAAACACCCTATATTAACCAAGACATAATAAAACAAATCTTGTGCCGCTATACATAATACAATGTGTGACTTGCACGTAAACATGAATCTGAAATGGAACCAATATAAGAAAGTCATGAGGCGATACTTTCACTGATAATACACCTGGGAAGCCAAATCTTCAACATTGCATTATTAGCTGCAGATTCTTAAAAACTTTATTTTAGCAAATGCAACGTACAGACAAAATTCTTATTTTGGAAGAAAAATAGTTTTATATCAACAATCCTCTGACGCTTCCCCTCGATATCGTCATCGCAGCCTGCAGTCAGACCACCAGCATGTCAGCTGGGGGAGGTTTCAGAGGGATCTGTCCCAGGGTGAACCTCTTGGCCCCAAACTGATTCAGTTCCTCTGGAGTCAAGTCGCTCTGGGGAGTGAAGAGGCTGCCTGATGTTCCCCCGGCAGATCCTGCCTCCGCTGTGGTACCGGCCACAGCTGCTCCGAACCCCCCACCCGTCTGTCCAAATACACTCGCGCTTCCTGCTGCGGTTTGTGTTCCAGACCCAAAGCTGCTGCCAAATCCTCCTCCGGAGTTCGTTGTCGAGGAGAAGTTGAACCCCGAAGCGGAGCCGAACCCCGAAGTGGCCGGTGGCTTGCTGGCGGCTGATCCGGCGAAGGAGAAGCTAGAAGCGGAGGAGGCCGCCGAGGAGGAGCCGAACCCAGAGGGAGGCTGCGCGGGAGCTGCAGCGCCAAAGGCTGTGGAGGCTGCTGGGGTCGCCGTGGAACCAAAACCACCACTCGGCGCAGCAAAGCTGAAACCGCTAGCCTGGGCGGGTGCCGGAGCCCCAAAGCCTACATGGACAGGAAAGTTCATAATTAACACAGAAACAAAACGGTAAGCTGGATTTGCTGACCAGCAGGCAATGAAAAGACAGTGATGAGTGTTTTGTTCTCTATATCAAGCAGATTTAATGCACCCAGGTTGGAAAGCACACAAATTCAACAGCCCACTTAGAGACACTCTGCTCAGAGCCACTGACATCACCCTCACAATAAAGAGGAGGAGGCTGTATACATCTACACAGTTTATATGTGTGTCAAAACCTATTCTAAGGGTTCATAACCATTAGTGCTGGTATGTCACTGGGGTTATCAAGTGATCTCCTCCCTTCAGATGTTTAGTTGATTTAGGCCCACGACACCTCCAGAAGGCTCAACAGTGATTTCTGCTGCCCCACCCCACCCCCATTTTTGGTTTCAAAATAGCAAATACCACAGAAAGGTGACATGTTTGCATCCACGATTATTACTATAAAGAATACTTCATCCTAACCTCCTGTCCCAAAGCTGGATGTAGAGGACCCGAATCCAGACACCGGCGTTGACCCAAAGCCGTCCGAAGAGGCCTGAGGTGGCGGGTTGTTCAACTCTGCCAGCTGCGGGAGAAACCGACAAGCAAAGAGTATTCAGAGAGCAGAGAGTATTCATTGTATTTATGAGGTCCTTCTGGGGGTATTTAAGAGGTCTACCGTTGGACAGGGAGAGAAAGAATGTGTGTGTCTCTCACCATAGCAACATGGGTGTTGGCGTTCATAGCCCTCAGTTCCTGGACTCTGCTTCTCCATTGGTTGACCAGCTGATTGACACCATTGGCCTAACAACACAGAAAAATGTATTTGACGATTATTCATCTGCTCTCCCAAGGAACTACAGACAGATTATTATTAATATTATTATTATTATTATTATTATTATTATTATTATTATTATTATTATTATTATGTAACAAAGACATTTTCCCCCAGGGATTAATAAAGTACCTACCTAACTATTACATTTGGATACAGAGTTCAAAGGCTGCACCAGTAGAGATAACTCCACTTAAAATGTAAGTACCAACCCAATCCATTAGCTTTACTGGACAACACAGTCCATTTGTTTGGGGTCACTGGACAAAAATGATTGAGATATAATCCACCTTTCTTCATTGGATGGATCTAGCATCCTTCTATCCATGAAAAGGGCAGAGAGGGCAAGTGAGCGATACTTACATAGCTCGGCAGGTCTCCCGAAGCTCTGGCGTTGTAATACTCCAGGCGAAGCTCTTCTGGGGAGAGATCAGTGAAGCCTGCAGGGAAGAAAAAAAAATCAAACCTATCACCTACAACTAGCGCGTCGATTACAAATAACCTAATAGTAGTAACCGTGCACTTCTTGTACACGTGACACAGACCTGATATAGATGCCTTGAGGACAGCATAACACGAGAAACCCCACTGCCCCGAAGTCTCCCAACTCTCCATGTCCTTCTGGATGGTCTCCCTGGGCGAGACAGACAATAGCACATGAAAACACTATTTATTACAGAAATGTTACATTTAATGTTGCAGTCGAAAAACACACTGACTCACAGGTTTTTCTCATTTTCATCCGCTGCACTTCCTCCTCCTCCTCCTCCTCCTCCTCCTCTTCCTCCCTTATCAAAGGTACTGGGAGTATTCAGCGCTGAAAATCTGTTGTCAAAACTGAACTCGGAGCTCTTGATGTTGTTGTTTCTTCCTCCTCCGCCTCCTCCGCCTCCTCCTCCTCCTCCTCTGCCCCAGTCAGCGCCTCCTCCTCCTCCTCCTCCTCCTCTGCCCCAGTCAGCGCCTCCACCTCCTCCTCCTCCTCCTCTGCCCCAGTCAGCACCTCCACCTCCACCTCCTCCTCCTCCTCTGCCCCAGTCAGCACCTCCACCTCCACCTCCTCCTCCTCCTCGACCCCAGTCACCACCATCATGAGAGGAGAAGGATGAAGGCTGGATGTAGCTTCCTCCAGTCCTTTGGGAAGGGTTCACCCAAACTCTGTTTCCAAACCCTGAAACAAGCAGTCAATAAATGGATGTTGAGAAAAGGGCTGGATGATAAACCGTATCGTAACTTAAGAGTCTACTTATGGAGCAACCAGGACAAACTCCATTCACAAATTCGACACAGAGCGAATACACCAAGCAGCATCTATCTCAATTCAATTTCAACTTTCATAATCGGTTGTATTTCGCCAAAAGACACTCTGGGGGGCGGGCGACGAGCAGCGTGAACAAATTGCTGCTTGTTGGCTCGAATTTATAGATCCTAACGACTCGGGAAAAGACTGAAGTTGTGTTCTACTCGATATGTATCTTTGCCGATACGCAAGGCGACATTAAACTGCCAGATTGTTTTAATGGAGGACGTCACACTTTCCCCATACGAGAGATAGTAGCACGTATAGGGACTACCGCGTTACCGTGAAGTTTAATTATCCAATTAGTCTTTACCTCCACCTCCGCCTCCTCTGGACGATTGCTGAGGAGGAGCACGACTGTTGTTATAGCCTCCTCCTCCCCCTGGTGGTGCTCCTCCACCTCCACCTCTTCCTCCTCCTCCTCCTCCTCCTTCGGGGTGCTCATTCCAACATCTATCGCCGTAACGACAACGGCCTTGAAGGAAAAAGTTGCACACCGTCATATCACAGCAGCGTTGTTGTCAAATGCGACGTTTGTCCTCTCCGTCTCCCGAGGTAACGTTAGGCGTTCCGCATTGTTGTCGTTTCACTATCTGGATACCGCCATACTGGAAGCGTCGCACGCACCCACGCACGCACGAGCTGCTGTCGCCAGAATTCTACGTCATTGGCGGCAGCTACACTACCACTAACGTAACAACAGCGCCCCCGCGTGTCTATTTGTTTGTTTTTAATCCAACACGTGATTTCTAATTAACGGTGTTCTTGCGTATGGGTTTTTTTTTTTTTTACATCAAAATCGCAGCAGGATTATCACGAAATAACGTCGACGAACAGCACTACAGCAATCCCATTTAACTTTTCAAATGTTTCTGAAATATTTTCATATCATATTTATTTTTGATTCATTTTTTCTTTGTCTGTAGTTAATTTATTTCTACTACAAGGACTACTTAACAAACTCAGTATGTTCTTATTCATATTTTATTTTTCTTAAATGATTTTCAAGTTGCATCGTATCCCATCTTATTTAACCTCAACAAATTGTCAAGTAGTCTACCACTAAACTAAAGGAATACACTTTTAAGGACCTGTGTGTTTGTGTGTGGTTTAGGACAAAATGTAATGATTTGGGGAGTTGCGAAATGTACCAGATTTTGGATTTCACAGTGAATCTTTTTTGATGAGTTGAATGTGTGGAACCACTTGGAGCCCACTAAAAATGAATGGTAAAATACTTGCTGAACCTCAGTGGAGGTTGATGCGAGGTGAAGTGAGAACACTTCAGTCAGCAACAGATGCAGGCTATTTCTGGCAGTGACTAATGGGAGCATGCAGTGTGCCACACCGTATGTTAACAAGGTGAATGGCATGACAAACCCCTTCACACTGCTCCTGACCCTCCACATGCCTTTAAGGATTAGCAGTGTAAAGTAACCCCGAAAACTCAAACTCTGACAGGGCAAGAACATGCTTTTGCCAACACATGGTTTCATAATGGTTCATGTGTGAGAGAAAGGATTTGACAGATATCATTTTCATTCTTGCAGGAGTTGCTTGGATGCACTGCTTGAATCAACTGTGTTTACCATACCTTGTAATGTTTCATAGATGTAAATTAAATTTCCTTTAAACATAGCATACCTAGATTCATTTGCGTGATATAATCATGAACACATCGATAAGAATGACAGGTCTGAATATATAGTTAAAGTCTTTTAATAAAACATTGTAGTTACATATAACAAAATAATCTAGTCAATAAAAGTGCATCATGTCAGCAAGCCAGTTTAAATATCAAAGAACATCAAATATTGAAAGCAGCTAATAAATATATCTAGTGCAAATAGTAACGTAATGTAATGTAGCCCAGATAATACTAATTAAGCAATAGCAGCAACAAAAATCACAATAACGTTACATTGTGCAGATACCTGTGCTCCGTCTCTCATCCAGTACCAAACTCGGATATAAGACACAGTTGGTGAATCATATTGGTGAAAACAGTATGATGGGGACAAAACAAACCTTTGACAGAGCAATGATACACACAGACTTCAATATAAATATTTGACAAAATGCATGATTATAATATACATTCATGTGGAAATAACATTAAATTAAGTTAACAGGAAAGAGGCAGAGAGAGAGTGGTCATGGCAAAGTTCGCTTCGTAAACATTTGTAACACAGAGACACACCGCAAAACAACAATACTGCACTGTAACAGACTTTTTGAGAACATTATGCCAACATGTCAAGGAATGTGAAATATAGAAGGCAGCTAACAAAATATATCTACTATAGTAGCTTATATGCCTCTTTACTGTAACATGAAACACTGCACAATATATGATAACCATACACACAATGCTCAAGCATTAGAGGACAGTTCATAAAAACCAGCATCATTTCAAGAGTAAAGACCCTGTCCAACAACAATGAGCAATTAGCATATTGTTGGAATAATAATTTCATCAATTCTTTGCATTGTATTGGTAACATGCATCAAAAATTTCATTTTTACATTTAAAAGAGATAAAGTTAGGCAATGCTTGCACTGTGTCCAATCAAGGACCAAACCACTAATAAACCAGTGGAAGCCAGAGCTGCACAAATGCTAGCTTAAGATATTACAAATTTGTATAAAATAACAATCAAATTCAACACTAAAATAGAGAGTAATATAATAATATATAGGAAGTATGACTTTAGCTGCAATAGACCTTACAATAAAGAAAGAATGGACAGAGTAAAGGTCTACACACCAACCCATCTACACGCCCACCCCATACATGCACTAGTTCTGCCCATGGCACAGGCAGGACAGGCCTCCCACGGCAATGCAGAGGACCAATGGGAGCACCCCTGGTTTATCTCCCGTCTCCGCCCACAGGCTGTCAGTGTCTCTCCTCAGCGTCACATTGGCCGAGCTGAGCAGCTGTTCGGCCAATCGGAAGGCGTGGTCGTCCTGCAGCGGGACGGGAAGACACGCGATGGGAAGAGACCGGCAGCTCCCCTTTAACCTGCTTATCTGTGGGAATGGTGAGTGAGGGATGAGAAAATGGACAGATAGATGAACTGATATGGATAGATAGGAAAACAAGGAAACAAGGATTTGAAGACTCAACACTAAATAACTTTGGAGCGAGAGTCAAAGTCACAATCAGAGTCAACAATATGAAAATAAAGTGTTAGACTTACCAGTGTGTTGAAGGCTTCCAGAATAGCAGGACTGCACTCACTCAGGAGGCTCAGAACTTCATCAGATAATACTACAAAAACACCAGCGGAAAGTTGTTACAGCACAAATACGTAGACACAGTGTGCTTCACGTTAAGGATGCAGTCATCTGCACCAGTGGAGCTGCTCAGTAGCCAACACTGTGGTTGTACTGGGAAGCTCCTGGGTGTGAATGTGATGAACTGTAAGAATGAGAGGTAAGAAGATGAGAAAAAAAGAAGATGTGTGCACACTCAGGAGTCATTCCCTGCATCAGTGAAGGTAGAAAAAAGACCACCAGGTTAGGCTCTAAGGCAAAGCAAAATTGTCCAAAAGCCAGTAGGAAGTCAGGAGTCAGTAGGAAGTAGATGTTGTTGCATGAAATAATAAAGTAATAAATAGTTGCACAATAAAAGAACTTCCTTGTACAACAGACACGATTTGTAATAAATGATTTTATCAAGTTCTGTAATCTGTGCTGAAAGTCTCACTTCTCATTGACTGACACAATCTGAATGTACCTCTTCAAAACACTGTGACGTAAATGACCGGTACTACGGCCCCCCCCCCCCCCCCGCTCGCCTCACCTTCCATGGCGCTGACCAACAGGTGAGCTGCGGTCAGATGGGCGGGTACGTTCTCAACGTGATTGGCCGGGCCAGGCGTGAGCAGGTCCAGGACGGCCGACGCCTGCTCCTTCAGCTCGGTTGCGACGGGCGCTTCACCTCTGCACCACTCCTCCAGCTGAAAAGAGACAGAGACGGGGGGGACAGGCAGAGAAGAGGGAAAATAGGATAAAGGTAAAGAGAATAAAGGTCAGAACAATCTACCGGGGACACATGGATCATTTTGATGTTCTCATCTCTTGACCAACGCGCCAATCTCCCAAAACTTGGTGTTTTACTGTCAAGTGGTGTCACTCACCGTATGCTCCAGATCAGAGAGAGTGTCTCTGTCCTTCAGAGCCTCACGGAGACTCTGGAACAAACCAGATCGAATCAACTCGGGAAGATTTGCCAGTGTAGACAGATACATCTCCGACTTCTGGAACTCTATGAGAGACAGGAAGAGACCGACGTCAAATTTCAAATAATTAGTTAGACCGATATAGCGAGCTGAGTCCATGTCATGCACTGCCACTGTTATGGATATAGTAGTAGTAGTAGTAGTACCCTAGTAGTAGTAGTACCCTTTTCTCACATTAAAACAGGTACAAACTATAACTTTAAAGTGTACTTTCAATAAATTGGTCATAATTCATTCATTCTTTCCTTCTTATTCAGGGTCATGGGGCTGGAGCCTTTCCCAGCATGCATTGGGCATAAGGCAGGAAGACAACCTGGACAGGTCGCCAGTTTGAGTACGTTCTACGTTCATTATGGAAAGCATTTTCTTTTAAGGAAGAAAGGAAAAAAGGAAACAAGATTCTTCCAGCTGTTATTCAGTCCATTATTAATTTCACTACCTGTTTCTCATTAGCTTGCGATTGCCCCGTCATAAAAACACGCACAATCAAAACGGGAAGTGGACACGTCTCACGCACCGTCGCAGACACTTGACTGAGTGACGCCACACAAACCGTTTTGCAGTGCGCTCAAAGGAGCTCTTTCTTGAACCTGGTCCTCCTCGCACCACTTGAGACCGTCCACCATGCAGAGGGAGTCGGAGGAAACACCGGACACTTCGTCTGTCTCGAAGCCTCCCTGAGTACCAGGTTGCAGGCACGGCTCTGAAAACACACACAGGGCCACGGGCACACAGACACAGACGTCAATAAATAGATACACACAAGCACATACACACAAGCACATACACACAAACACACAGACGCAGAATCAAGAATAGAGGAGAGACAGAATAAATGGATGGACATACATTCGTCTGCATTTGGCTGAGGGATGCACTCAGCGCCCTGTCACACACACACACACACACACACACACTCACACTCACCATAATGTCCATCTCTCTTAATCTCAAGTTCTAGGAGGCTGTAGGCGATAACCGTACCAGGGGGGATCTCCACGGAAACATCACTGTCCACCTGAGCGTTGTTATTGTCCTGCACACACACCTAAGAATGCACACACACACACACACACACACACACACACACACACACACACAGTGAGCTTTAAGACATATCGAAATCTTGAACGGGCACAAACATACAAACACACTAGAGTTCAACCGATGTGGGTTTTTGAAGGCTTTTGAAGGTTTTTGATTCATGTCATCAGGTTCATGGCAAAAAAAAAAAAAAATCCCCCACTGAATGTGATTCTTAACAGTGGAAAAGCCTCTGAAACAGCATTTGGACCACGGGACACTACAATTCTCAATTGGATAAGATCAAATCTCACACTAAAACACACACACACACCTCCACGTCGCTCCGCAGCTTGCCCAGTATGCCCCACCCACAGGAGCCCTGCTGCTGGTAGGTCTGGGTGACGGTGCAGAGGCTGGTGGTGAGGATCCTCTCCTTCAGCACCGCCAGCACCTCGGCTCGCTTCTCCAGCTGCCGCACCAGCCTGTGATGCATGTTCACCAGCCTGGGGGGGGGGGGAGAGAGAAAAATGAAGCAATCTGGTTAAATGACAGGCAGGACTGTTGAATTCAATGTTAGTATTTACTCTATGTGGACAGGGATTAGGCAGTGTGCTTTGTCTGGTGATGTACAGTACCAGTCAAAGGTTTGGGCACACTTACTCATAGAAAGGGTTTTTCTTTATTTTTACAATTTTCCACTATTTCACAATAATAGTAAAGTCATCAAAACTGTGAAATAACACAAAAGGGATTATGCAGAGACCCAAAAAAAATCAAAAAAAATCAAAGCTATCTTATATTTTAGATTCTTCAAAGTAGAAACACTTTGGCATTAACAAGCAAAGAAATTCCACAAATTAACTTTTAAAGGCCACAATCACTATGGGAGTCTTTAAAATGATGATTTAATCATTGTGGTTCAACATTCTCCACCTCTAAAGTCTAAATGAAAACTACTTGTTGGGGGTGCATTTCAATTTAATTAAAATGTAAGTTTTGAAAATAAATTCATACACAAGCATCAACTTCTCTATTTGCCTAAGAACATTTCAAGCATTTAAGTATCAAGCCTTTATATGAAAATGTCATGAGAAGATCATGAGAAACAAAAACAGGTGTGTCCAAACTTTTGACTGGTACTGTACATCCGTTGGATATGTGATGAATGAAGTGGAGTAGAAACAAGCCTCCTTCTGGAATCTGTCTGTTGCTGTACTAGGAAGTACAATTCACAAGCAATGCACTTTTTCTCTGCTGTGCTTTGCAATATTTTCTTTCCGTTGTGTGATGACATCATCGTCTCATATTACCTGCTGTTGGAGTCATGTAGTAGCCTCTTCACATCCACTTCCTCCTTTTTCAGATTGTTAAATGATGATTGGAGCTTGGAGCAGCCCCGCCCCTCCAGGTTGACGCTAACGCCGCCTGCCTTGGCGTCTACCTTCCCGCTGAGGATGTCCCCAATCTTCCCCTCGTAGGAAGTCAGGAAGTCTGTCTTAGACACAGCTGACAGAACATGTGGTGTTGGCACAAAAAGTTCGATTTTACAGGATGTAATCATTAAAGTATAAAATCAAAGTTCAATAAAAATTTAAAAAAATCGACATTGATACTGTAGCATTTTGAAATGACCCCCCCCCCCACCCCCATATGTGCGCATCTACATACCAGGACTGAGCGGTTGGTCCCCCAGCAACAAGTCACCGAGGGTGAAGTCTGACGGCTGGTACTTGGGCTTCTGCCAATACCAGAAGCGGTTGCGCTTGACCACCAGCGCCATAAGAACCAGTTTCTTCGAGTCGTTCAGGCGGGACACGTGGATGAGGCTTCCCTCCGGGTCCATCTGATGGATGAAGTTGGCGGTGGCCTTGGAAAACATTGCTTCAGCGGAGGAGGGCTGCAGATGTGCCTGTGGAGGAGAGAGAGAGGTATAAAGCTTCACTTTGATCTCACTTGGCAGCTCAGTAGAGATTGCACATTAAGGAGAGTGGGCTTTTACTACAATGGTGTACATAGAAAGGTGATTTCCAGCTGGCATTTTCCTCTGATTTCCCCCTGTGGGCGTGTTGTGGCTGTACATAAAACAGGTCCTGGAGTACTATGAAGAACCTGCATGACTGTATGTGTGTGTCTGTGCGTATGTAAGCCAACACCCCTGTGCGCCCTAAGAGTAGATTCTAATGACTCACAGGACCAGGAAGAAAAAAAAAGTCCCGTCCACGCTGTTAACACAGCAAGTCACCAACAACAACGACAAATACACGTGTTCACACACACAAACACACACACACACACACACACCTCGGCCTGCAAATTCTAGCAGCTCAGTTTTCATAGCTTAAATATTTAAAGCAATCAGGCATAAGAGGGATTGGAGCTGTGGTGGAAGAGAGAGAGAGAGAGAGAGAGAGAGAGAGAGAGAGAGAGGGAGAGAATGAGAGCACAAGCTTTATCCATGCCGGACGTGAGGAATGTTAGAAGTAAATAGAGAACGCTGAGTTAAACCACCATGTTGGCCAGGGGACAAAGACAGAGAAAGACAGAGAAAGACAGAATGAGAAGGAGATGCTGACGGAAAATAAACATGAGAGAAAAAGCTGAGAGTGCTCAGACCTTTCAAATATTTCCCCTGTGGAAAAAACACGAGTCCCCTTCCCCACACCTCCTTCCTATACCAACCACAACAAAAACAGCCGCTCTGCCTAGACCTTATGTTGTTTTATGTCTGTATTATTTCAGAGGTGAGTAACAACTTAGCCGGGCAACTTTCCCTAACCCCAAACCCTCAAATATGTTGTCAAGTTGTGTGATGATTGAGCCATTTGTGATGTACAGCATGTCTGTAGGCCTGTGATGTAGCGATGGCAAAGGTGGGTAAAACACGCACTATCAATTTTACTTTCACAAAAGTATCAATTTGTTTCATTTCTTCCTTAAAAGACGCAATCATCATATAACTTACATCAGTTTGATAATAATTGCTATGATTTATACTCGTCCATGATAGAATTTCATGATGAAGATTTCTTAATAATGTGTGTGACCATTTCCCGGTAACTGACTGGGCCGCGCGGTCATGCTTTGGAAATAAGACCGGCTGCAATCATCAAAATGCGCTCCGCACTTCCCAGGAACCTTAAAGACGCACGACTCGGATTATGATTACTGGGTGGTAATAGTTGGAAATATAACATAATACATATACATATGATAATAAATATAACAAACAAAATAAAAATAGGGGGAAATCATCACATTTTCTCAGTATAAAGACGTAACCAGGCCACCTTTGCCAGATGCAATTTGGACGCTTATCCGACTAGTGTGACATGCCTCTAATCTAACCTAACGGTACTGTTTTAACCGGTTTTCTGCTTTATGACACATTCCTGAAACAGGGCCTATATATATGACAAGCGATTGAAACAAGGATGAACAAGTTATAGCTTACCACGAATCAGCTTATAGTCAAGTTCTGGATCAAGTCGATGTCCGTTCAGTCGTCACTCCTGGAATGTCGACGATTTTGCCATGCGTGAAAGTGGACTGAGGGGAGCCAAAACCGTGGGTGTATAAAAAAAGCGCACTGGATTTAACTTCGATTACGATCTAACTTCACTCACAACGTTTCTACAAAGCTGAACGTTGAACAACTGGAGTGGTAAAAAAATAATCAACTGATAAAAGTACAGTTCGATCACAGCTGCATGTCCAGGAGTGACTGTAGTTATTCCATGTCAGAGCACAGGACAGGACGGCTGCCACGCCTCCCACTGTAGGTAATTACTATCATATGAAGACTACTGCGTGCGTGTGTGCGCGCGTGCGTCTCTGTGTGTGTGTGTGTGTGTGTGTGTGTGGGGGGTTTTTTTTTTTTAGGGCATGAGCGGACTTGCCTCTATTGGAGATCCACTAAATGTCTAACGGTTTTACACTATAAAGTATAACGGCATATAAACCAAGTCTGAAAGTCATATGTGGTTGTAGTACTTTCCTAAAGTGATTCAGACGTGTTTGCTACTAAACTGCATAATTAGTAGTAACGAGGTCTACCACACGACCCAGACACATCACATACCACCTGTGAATGTAGGTGAAAGGAAACCATACCAATGTGTGTCAGTGCTTTGAACCCCAAAAGTAATAACTACCACTTCAGTGTGTGTGTGTGTGTGTGTGTGTGTGAGTGTGTGAGTGTTTTAGGGCACGAGCCTCTATTGGAGATCCACTACATTTCTAACGATTTTACAGTATAAACAGCATACAGACAATAAACCGAGGCTGTCAAAAGTCTGAAAGTCATGTGCGGTTGTAGGACTTTCTAAAGTGATTCACACGTGTTTGCTACATGGCCAAAGTAGGTCTACCACACGTCACCACACACACCACCTCGTGAATGTAACTGAAAGGAAACCATACCAATGTGTGTCAGTGCTTTGAGGGCCCGAATGTAATAACTACCACTTCATACTGAATTTTAAACGGTCTAAGGACTAGGATTAAAAGTGTGTGTGTGTGTGTGTGTGTGTGTGTGTTGTGGGTAGGTGGGTGGGTGAAGCATGTTGACATGTGTGTGCTTGCTGATGAAGATAAACAACATTGTGATGGAGTGGTCGCTCCTATATCCACAGATAATAGCCCACTGTCCCTGTTAGGTGTAGATTAACCCAAACATGCACACGCACACACACAAAATGTGAAACACCAAACTTGTCCATCCATTGTACGGTTTATTGTCTCTTTAGATATGAAGTATTATTGCTGTATTCTTCAGTGTGTATATATATATATATATATATATATATACTGTATATATATATTATGACAGTAATGACTGATCAAGACAAGGCAGCATACAGCCATTGGTCACGACGCTGACTGAACGAACACGTGTGAGTTTGACCTTTGGAGCAAGTTCACTTCCACCCCTGCATCCTCCACCCAATCCATTACATTTGAGTCGGACATCATAACGACATTGTGCGAGTGCAACCAAATGAGGCGTTTTAAAGTCTCTGAATATGAGTGTTTTTGCATAACTGCTACAGCAGTTGTTTCAAGTGCGGCGCTCCCTTACAAAAGGCACTTTGGTAAATGCTGAGAT
This sequence comes from Hoplostethus mediterraneus, assembly GCA_034670385.1. Classification (NCBI taxonomy): domain Eukaryota; kingdom Metazoa; phylum Chordata; class Actinopteri; order Trachichthyiformes; family Trachichthyidae; genus Hoplostethus; species Hoplostethus mediterraneus. Next base: position 10,858,282 of record JAXDDW010000009.1, on the reverse strand, counting down.
GCAACAGAACATAATGAGATGAGTCTTGAATGAATGCAGCGGAGAAATATGGACCCGCAAAACCACGAAAAATGACGAACAACAGAAACGAACAACATTTTTTGAGGGACAAATCAACCCGAAGGAACTCTCTTTGGCTCCGCCCAGTCCCGAAGGAGAAAGTGGAAGTCCGTATTTGGTCTGGGGGCACCGTGACATGGGGTCAAGGTCAGTCTCCTTGAAGGCCGGTCACAGGTCAATTTCGCACTTCCCCCTCTACGAGTAGTTGAGGAGGAAGGGTGATCTGAAACTGGTGGGTTACAGCAGAGGTCACCACAGGACAGGAAAGTCCATTTTACTGAAACCAGGGTCTCTCCGCTGTTCCCAGTACGTGTTGCTGCTCACCCACGTATCGTCCTTAGATTTCCTGTCAACAGAGCGTAAATACAATATTGAAACCAGTGACATCATGACCCAGTAATGAGATTACTTATCCCAGTAGCGGGTAGTGTAATGACTTGCTACCCCAATTTAAGCAATCATGTTTCAGTTACCAATGAAATGAAAAATGAAGATGTTACTGTTGTTTTCACTCCCTCAGAAATATCAGATTGAAGTTGAATGATCCAAAAAGTATAATCCCACCAGCACGGCTTTTGAAGGTATGAGAGGACAGGGGTTGCCAATTTCCAAAAAAAGCAACAGAATGAGTAATCAGTAAAGTTATGACTATGGAGTCGCTTTAGAAACGCGTATCGATATTACACACACACGCCCACGTGCACCAGTTTGTGTGATGCACATGACTGCAAAAACGTACGAATGAAAACGTACCAAATGCTGGTCGGCTATTATTGTGAGTATCACTTAGTAGACTCGGTAGATTTTTGATCACTTGAGTTGAGCATCAGTATTGCACTATCCGAATAAAGTGTGACCTGAGTAACAAGTAGTGAGTAAGTATTGCGTTATTGAGTAATGAGCCCAACACTGATCGTGACAGTATAGACCGATCATCACCACATTTACGCACATTTACGAAAATAAACACAGCAGCCTGACTAATGTTCAATAGTAAGCTCTGCAGCCAGGCTACGGCTTTTGCTTCATACCTCGGTGACCCATCAGTCACAGCAATTTATACCATGTGATGCGAAGCGGCTTTTTACGCACATGATCTCCGAGCGTATGTGACAGGAACACTTAAGTGGGAACACGGCTGGGAATGCTGTCTGTTATCTCTCACGCAAACACACACACACACACACACAAGCAAGCAGTGGCATACTTGAAGAACCGTGGCTGGTGTGTCATGTTGTTGTCCTGCAGCACTTTCCTCCTCTCCCTCTGCAGCTGCTCTATCCTCTGTTTCTGCTCCTCAGCGCCCTCTATGTTCCCTTCCTCCAACAGCCTGGACAGAGACGCAGACACAGAAACAGAGAACAGAAAGAGTCAGGGAGGAGGATTGTAGGTTTTGGGCCCCGACTAGTGGGGCCACCTCAGCAGCTAACGGACACATGGACAGGAAAAGCCTGACTCTCCCGCCCTCCTGATCAGCGGTGTGTAACTATGAGTCCATAAGAGAGAGAGAGAGGGGGAGAGAGAGAGAGAGAGTGGGAGAGAGAGAATAACAGACATAAACAGAGTGCTTACCTCTGATCCGGTCTGAAGCGGGTGTCTGTGGTGGGCAGCAGGGCTCTCAGCGAGGGATCCAGCTCATTCAACTCCACCGCAAACTGGGTGAAACCATAGTACTGTTCCTGGTCCACTGGCATGGGGTCTATACACACACACACACACACACACACACATTAATAGCCATGTCGTGTCAAGCTCAGTTTTGTTGCCGTTTCATTGAATTGCCCTGGTGTCAAATGTTTTGACTGACAGCTCCAGGGACCTATCACTCACTTGCTCGCCAGATGCAGGTGGCAGAAGGCGGGTCTCCTTGGTACACGCCCTCGTGCCATTTCCCAAATATGGAGTGTATAACTCTTCCGTCTCTATCTGTAACGACGCCTTCTATCTCGTTCACCGTGGAGCTCCATGACCTTGCCTGGAAAAAAATGGGGGAGGAAAAATAATTTCTATTACTGTCCCTCCATGGACGAAATGCATGAAGTGAAATGGCAGCTGATGAAAACCATTAAATCCCATCATGTATTAAATGTGATTTCCAGTTTGTCCAGGAGATGGCGCTGTGTGACTCAAAACAGCCTTTGAGAGCAGCAAGCCTACCAAAAGTACTATCCGTGAAAATAGCATTTTACAATGATTTCTCCAACTTCCTCCTTCTCAAAACACGTTAGAGGTAAAGGACCAGGCATCTCTCCACATCTCCTCCACAGGATGGACAGCGAACAAGAGCATGCGTTCTCTCTGTTCTGTTTCCTGACCTTGACAAATGTGACTTTACACTGGCAGTCGTCACGGTTGACATTCTTGATGGCCATCTCTCCGTAGTGTTCAATCCAGCGCTGGCCGCTCAGGATGTTGTGGATGCAGGACGTCACTTTGTTCCATTCGTAGTGATCTCCAAAACTGGAGAACACACACACACACACACACACACTTTAGTTGTGTGTTGCTAGATTAAGAATATTACACATCCTATGTTGATGCACATTGGTGTGGACGCACATGCGTTCAAGTGGGGGCATACACACCTGCATGCACACACACACACAGACAAAATTAGTAAAGGACCTACGCAGGTAGGGTGACATGGGTGGTTCCCATGGGAACAATCTCCATGGATTTGCCCCAGAATTTATTCTTCCATCGAACATCTAAAAGAAATGGATGACAAAAGAACAGGTGAGCACTGGGGAGACGGAGAACACCGACGTTCACCTACATCATGCAGTAAACACTCAGAGATCAACGGATAATCATTGCTGTCTTCTACTACCAAGCCCAGGAGGACAGAGGGGACAAAAGGGGTGTTTATCCTAAACATGCCCTCTCCTGCTAACCTTGCCAAAAGGTGAAGTTCTTTGAATCACAGTGACATGCCGACACCGGCGGGTGGTGACTCACCTGGGAAATGGGGAGAGAGAGAGGGGGAGAGAAAGAGGTAAGAGGGGAAAAAAGGAATATATCAAAGGCTTCGCCGTAGTATAAAGTTTAGGAAGGTGTGCTTAATTTAAGACAACAACCCTAACTGTAGACAAATGAGAACATCATTGAGAAGATTAGCAGCCTCTAGACTGCATTTTACATTGTGTACATCAAGTGTGGGAAATGTTGCCGGATTGCTTTACAGCACAACACAGGAAGAGGGCGCTCTTCTCCCAGCTGAAGCTTTCAGGGAGCTGGTGGAAGAAGTGAAAGGCTGAACATATTCATCCTCAGTAAGGCCAAAGAGTAAACCTTTGACCGAAGAGGCAAAGGTTACTCTTTATGACAGGGAGCAAGGGGGCTTATGGGAAACGCCGTCTTAACTTTGAGAAACACTAGCTAACTAACAACACCACTGTTGCGAGATAGAGGCTGCCAGTCGTCTAAACCATGGTCTCGTTAATTACACCAAAGTGCAGCACGTGTAGCACCTTTAACACGAGAGTCACATTTGGCTGGCATGTCCTTTAAATCAGTTGAGTATTATATTCACAATTACAATTTCTACGTGTTGTATTCAAAGACCGAGATCCGCTTAAGCCTACTTTGCTGACCGTGTGTGTCCTCTACCTGTTCGGCTATGAACCTGAAGCCCTTGTCCCGCCTGTCACACTCGTACGTCTCTCCCAGGACGGGGTTGAACGGTTTGCTTCCTGCCCGGTGGTAGCTGGACGCGTACGCAGACAACGCAAACGTCGCTACGTACACCTGCACGGGGGGAAAACACACACCGGTGGATGAAAGTCCAAGCACTAGTGTGTGTGTGTGTGTGTGTGTGTGCTCGCAAAACACTGGCATGTTTGTGTGTGTGTGTGTGTGTGAGACTACTGTGGGTGTACATGACTGTGCGTGTGTTTGTGTGCACACATGACTAAGTGGGAGGATGTGTGTGTGCGCTTGTGTGCATGTGTGCATGTGTTCGTCAGACTTGTGTGTGTGTGTGTGTGTAGGCGATTTTGTGTGTGTGTGTGTGTGTATGTGTGTATATAAGACTATTGTGGGTGTATGTGACTGTGTCTTTGTGTAAATGAGTCAACTGTGTGTGTGTGTGTGTGTACGTGACTCTAAGGGTGTGTACGGGGGACTGTTGTGAGTGTATACATGGAACTATTGTGTGTACGTGACTATGTGTCTATGCGCCTGACTGTGTGTGTACATGAGACGGTTGTGTGTGAATATGACTGTGTATTTCTGTAACTTTGTGCATGTGATTTTGTGTGTGTGTGCGTATGCAACTATGTTAGTATACATGAGACTATCGTGTGTCTATACTGCATGCTTGCACCCCCTCACCATGCGCTGGTAGGGGTCCTGGGTCTGGTTGGCGGTGTCCAGCAGCTCGCTGTACTCCAGCTCCTCACACAGCCTCTGCAGGGTGTTGAGCGGCTCGTTGAGCTGCACCGGCATGGCCACCTTGGACAGATCCTTGCCGATGTTGTTCCTCAGGATGTTCCACAGGCTCACGCTGCCGCCGCTGGGGCTGGGGGAGGGCAGCGTGGAGCGACGGCGAGCCAGGGTCGCCATCCTGACGTCTGGCGGGAGAGAGAGAGAGAGAGGGGGGGGGGGGGGAGGTAGTGGGAGTGGGAGGTGAGAAGGGAAAGGAGATGAGGAGGTGGTGAGAGAGAGCGTGACAAGGCTGAAACGGGAGGGAAGTGGTTGCTAGGATTTACAGGGTGTCTGAAATAGGGTTAGTCCGATATATAGGTTTGCCAATATTGGCCTTTAAATAATAAAGATATTGGCTGGTTTCTTCTCTGCATATAATACAATTCTGGGGGAAACAATACTTTTTTTTTGGCATGACAATGGTCAAGTTTAAATATATAGCAAAATATATTGACATATTTTGCTATATCTGAACAGACTGGAATCATAGGGAGAAGCAATACTAAAGTAACATCTTTTTTTTTTTTTTTTTTTTTATTTGTTATTGATTTTTGCCTCCACACACACAAATAATTTTTTTCTTGTTGCAGGTCAAAATTCCACCATGCAATTAACGTATTGATTTCACTTTCTGGGGCTACCAGAAGGAAGAAAAAAAAAAAAAAGTGTATTCTGTGAAAATCTGAAACCAGCACCATCTGCAACAGTGAATCACTGATGTCTGTGCATGGTATTGGTACTGGTAACATGGTATTCAGTTTGCAAACATGTGTGGGAGTTGGCGGGCACATTCTGCGAAGTGAGTGAGTGATTTCCCTGAGATCTCAGACGGGTATATTCTGTCTTTGATACAGCCATGCTCTCACATATGCACAAGCACAGAGCGCCTCCATCGGCCCCATGAAACAGACAGAATTAGGTCTCTTTCTCTCTCTCTGTTGGAGTTGATAAGTCATCACCCACACACACACACACACACACACACACACACGCGCAGACAAACAACGTGTTATTGTATCAAGTACCCAAGTTGTGTCTCTCGCTGCCTCCCTCGTTGCTGTAGGTATCCATGGAGATGCTGTCACTGACATCACTGATGTAGGAGTCATCATCTGACACCTGGAGACAGAAAATCAATGATAAAATGTCATCGAGTGACCGACACACAGCATCACATGGACACACACAAGTCTTTGTATGGTCAGAACAGAAAAATGTACCTAAGCTACATTTTGTTTGCTGTCAGGGACATATTACTGGGGTTTTTTTCAAACTGGTAGTGAAAACTGATGTGAGAGCAGATCCAAGCACTGGTTAAATCGTTTGATCACTGATTGGTTCTAAGCATCAGGAAGAGGAAGAGGATAGTGTCTGACCTCATTCTCAGAGGAGGAAGAGGAGAGGAGGTACTCCTGAGCATCAAAGAACTCTGAGATGGACTCCGGGATGGACGCTTTGCTCTCATTGGACGCCTGGTGGACCAGGGAGCGGGAGCTGTCTGGACAATCCTGATTGGACGATTAGAAGTCAATTGAGAGAAATTCATCACATCGGATGTATGGTCTTATGTGGTAGATGCTTATGGTGTAATCACGCAGAACACACACGTCGCATCGGCATACACGCAAACACACACACGCACACTTACTGAGGCATAGGTGGTCTTCAGGCCCATGACCTGTGATGGTTGGGGGGCCCGCAAGTCGATGGTGTGCTTCAGTCTTTCTCTTTCTGCCGACAGGGAACTAAAGGCTGACTTCAGTGTGGTGTGGACTTGAGAGATGCAAATGCCAGAAACAGGAAGGAAAAAAAGAGTTCAAAAAGAGGTACAGAGCCGCAATAGTAACATAAAAAACATCTCTCTGAATGTAGCTGCACAAAAAGGAACAGAAACTTGGCCAGACCAAGGCAGGGGACTCACTGTTGTTGGCCAGCCTGCAGAAGTCCTCCTGTAGACGGGATGCGTCCGTAGGCGAGTCTGGGGATTCGGGACAGGCCTCCTGGGTGTTGGACTCGGTGGAGAGATTGGGGTTGGACGCGTGGAGGCGAGGGGACGAGGAGGAGATACAGCTAGGAACCTGGAGGAGGAAGAGCAGGAGAGTGGAAGGGGTGTGTGTGTGTGTGTGTGTGCATGACTCAACTGGGTGACCTTTTTTGGAAAAGCGCTGACGCATATCCACCGCTCCGTGACTGTGAACCGGTATTCATCAGCAGACGAATGAGATGGCTGCGCACGTACCTGTAGTGTGGTTTTGGCGTCTTTGCCGTTGTTCTTGGATCTCCATTTCCTCGGTCTCTTCTCCTTCTTGGGGATGTCATACGTAGACGCCTGTGGTACCAGAGAGACACAAAAGGGAGGAGTAAGGAAGTTGACTACCAGTATTGGGATCATCATTCCAAAAAAAGTCACATATTTCAGTTTCAGAAAAACTTGAAAGTGTGTGTGTGTGTACCTGTAGTGCACTGATGGCTGGGGCTGAGTATGTGCGGTGGAGGACCTCCATACTCTTCAGCAGCAGGTTGAGTTCCAACAGGTACGATTCACACTCCTCCAAGTCTGAGCAGGAGCCAAAGAGAGATTGATAACTGGATGAGAAGTTGCAAAGTGCAACGCAACAAGACAACGAGACGGAGAAACAATGACGTAGCGAGACAGGTAAGCGAGAGAGACTTTGCCGGGACCGACCTCTGCTGCACTTGTCCATGTCCTCTGAGGAGTGGAGCCAGGCGCTGACCTTGGCCTGCTGGAGTGACGCCTGCTTGGTGAGAGTAGCCCTCTGTTGGAGAGACAGATAAGGAAGGGTTTAAGCGACGTAACCATTCCCGCCGCGTCGAGACGTTTGTTCGGGATGTTTATCCCGAGTCGGCGCGCTCTCACCTTCCTGATGGAGTCGTTGAGGGCGGGCGAGGAGGAGGCGTGGGGGTGGAAGAGGTGCCTCTCGTGGGGGTACATGGCGATCTCGTTCTGCCGGAACACGCGGTGATGTCGCAGCTTCGACACCCACTCATCAAACAGCTCCGGAGACTTTACCTGGGTGCCAAAAAAAAGTCAAAAAAGTCGGTAACTTTGAGAGGAGCTGATGTGTATCTTCAATACAGTACATGAAGAAGAAAGCCTGTCGGTGTCGATGCATGTGTGTGTGTGTGTGTGTGTGTCTGTGTACACTGTGAGTGTATTGAGTTACCTTTAGGTGAAAGATGTTATCCTCTGTGTCCAGGTCGATGCACATGACTTTCTTCTTGATTGACATGACCGAGAGGCCAACGTCAATGCAGCCATGGAGCTTTCCCTTCTTCAGCTACGTGAAAACACTGCAGTTAGTGAGTGTGTGCATGTGTGTGTGTTTGTGTTTTGTATGTGTGTGTGTGTGTGTGTGTGTGTGTAATACAGACAGATGACGCTTGAGGTGATACCTACATCGGTTCCGCCCTTTGAATACTTCAGGATGCCTTTCTCCAGCACAAAGTATCTCTAAGCGGACAGAAAACAGATTGAATCAATATCATGCAAACCTTTCTGTAATCAGTTCTTGTATCCACCCCTGAACCATGTTACTTGACATGCTTATTCCCCTCATTAGGTTATACAAATACAGTTAAAATAAACTGTCCACACCGATAGCGCAATTTTGCATTGATAAAACTACTTCCCCGTAAGCTCGGCCTTCAAAGTCCACCAGGGGAGGCAGTCACTGTGGAATCAGTGACCATGTATAGAGCGCATATGGAAAGTTTTCAGACCCTTTCAAGTTTTCCACATTCTGTTATGCTTCAGACTCATCAATCTACACACAATACTCCACAGTGACAAAGCAAAAACAGGTTTTTGGAGTGTTTTGTTCATTTATTAAAAATAAAAGACTGAAATATCCCTGAACCTGAGTCATAACTGCATCATAACAAAATGTGGACAACTTGAAAGGGTCTGAAAACTTTCCGAATGCACTGTAGATGTAGCAACTGGCTGCACAGCTCTCAGTCATCTTTGGAAACTGTATAAATGTCTACTTTTACAAGGGGAATACTTGCAGCCCCTTTATAGAGTTAAAATATGGATGGTAAAAATGTTTTATGAATGGATTTTAATTGATATGGTTTTTTTTGGGTTGATAGAATAGGAGGAGGAGTCTGAGTCTGAGCCAGGGGTTACAGTATAACAGAAAGAAAGAAAAGAGCATGCAGAAGACTGATGAGGATGGAAAGAAGTAAGTGCTTTGGGTTATTAAAGCGGGCAGGTTAGAACAGCGGCCAGGGAGGCCCCAAAGTATGTGGAGGATTACTGGCTCGACCCACCGGCAACTGACAGCCTTGTAATATCAGCTTAACATGGTGGTGGTTGTACACACACAAGTTAAAACAAGGGATTGTGCTTTTTGGAAAGGATAGTAGGTAGCTAGGTAGTCAGTCCTTGGTTGATGAAATTATATTTTAGAGATATTAAATGATGCTCTTAAGGTATTGATTTCTTCCGTCATTGTAAGAAATAAACCATATACACATGCTGTCAATAACATTGCAAAATTAATAAATGTTCTTGACGTGCAGCTAGATCATAAGTATTGTAAGAGAGCTTAAACAATACATATCTCTTCAGCCCAATGACTGGCAGTAGAAGGGCGACGGTGTTAGTGTCAGACCGGACCAACTGGAGGTTGGCGAGGTGCTCACCTTATGCCATCCCTTCATGGGCCATTTCCTCCTCTTGAGCAGGAAGCCCTCCTGTCTGTCAGGCTGCTGCATGCTGGCAGGAGCCCCTCTGAGCCCCTCCACAATCTCCCAGCTGTCCTGGAGACAGAAAGAGGGAGGAGGAGGAGGAGGCGGAGGAGGAGGATTGCATTGGTTAGACAGGCCGGGATCAATTTTCAAGTGAATTTCTTTCCATTACCTTAAAGGGCAGAAACACCGTGTTAACATGTGATGTGAGCCATAAGGGATTTTCATCAAGTGTGGTGGATTTTTTTTTGTAGGTTTCTGAGGTGTTATATACACTGAAAGGTGATGGCAGCGATGAATCACACACACACATATTTACCAAAACAATAGCATTGCACTTTAAGTATTTGGCTGAGATGTGTGATGGTGTGGTTTGCATTTTTTGGGGAAAATCTGAACGGTTAGTCATAGAAGAACAAGCTGTTCCCAGGGAAATAATTGAATCAATTTCAATTATTAATCTGACCCAGACTAAAAGTACATTCACACAGACACACACATGTATTCACACTGTATAAATATTAGGGCTGCGAGGCCTTGGGGGCAACATGGTGCATATCATTTCAGCACATGTGAACTAAGAAGACAAACAACATTGAAATGCTAACAGTGGCTGCAAACACTGAGAACTGAATGTTCACACGGCAAAACACACACAGACAGACAAACAGACTGACACACACACACACACACACACACACCTGGTTACTGTCATGCTTAGACGAGCCGCTGCTGTCACTGTGAGTGGGCGACGGCGACGTCATCTTTCCGCGACCTGACCACTTTCTGCCCGCCGTCTCGTCTCGTTTCTGTGGAAACCGCGGCAACGGGGATCACAGCGGAGTCGCCAGGAGCATCACGCTGACCTGATGAAGGCCCGGCCACAACGCTCAGCGCTGCAGAGAAAGGTTAAAACAAAACAGACGTTAGAAGTCCTAAAAGGGTAAGCTGAACTGGAAAGAGAACAACAGCAGTAAGAGGGACCGAACACATAAAACCAGAGAGACACACACACACACACACACACACACGCACACACACAACTTCTACTATGTGAATTCACATGGCTGGTTTTGTGTAGGATTATTGTGCAGCGAAGGCACACAGTGAAACTCAAGTGAGAATCATCAAAGTCACCATTCATGACCAGAGCAGCAACAAACAGTCAGACTCATCAATGGTCCTTCAGACAAGCACTGGGCACCCGGCCGGCCACAACATCATTAGTTTCAAGAGGATCTCAGCAAACAAAAGAGTCCAGGCTTCACTATTCAGTGCGCTACATGCAAGCTAATTGAAAAAAAGGTTCATCTAAGTTAATGAAGTTAAGCTAACGTGAAACCGGCCACTTTTGCTGTACGGCTCGTTGGATGGATCTGTAGTGAAACTCAAGGATTCCCTGAAAGGCCAGAAATAGGGACATAATTACAGATGTTGATGTCGATGGTCGTATAGGGGGAGCAGTGAACATCGTGTTCACATTCCCACTGTGATGTAACATGAATTCCTCTCCTTGCCACAAAATGACATGCCTCAACCTGGTGGGGTGCTGTGTCTGTGTCTGTGTGTTTGTGTTTGTGTGTGATGCGTCTGCGCCGGTGGGTTGTACAGAGCCACTCCCTTCATACCCTCATGATGAAACTGTCAATAGCTTACTGTGTGACCTGGTGAAATGAGATCTAGTGTGTTTGTGTGCAAGCGTGTGTGTACATCCTTGTCTGGTGGAATAATACAGTGAGTGAAAGAACCTCGGGGCTATGTGGGCATGCATGCACATTTGTTTAAACTTCTGGTTTTAAAAGTGTGCTGCTAACTACATCCTAGCAAAGGGCCCAGTGGTTTTTGTATGTGTGTGTGTGTGCGTGCGTGCATGCGTGCGTTCTGTAGTTCCCCAAGGCCTCACTTAAAGTCAGTGCCATGCCCAGGACATGAGTCATCAACGGGGAAAGAATGTGCTCCGTGTTTCGATACCCTGGACACAACATAAACACACAGCTACAGTCAACACACGTTATTAAGCTCTTTGGACCCGTGTACATACATCTATATCAGGTGTACTGCAAACAGCAAAGGCTCAATCGAGGCTCAAGCCAACAGACTGTCCTAGCATGAAGCACTGGAGCTCAGGGCCCCAGCGGTGACTTTCCAGCTCCGACTGAATTCCACACAGAACGCGGATAGCCATCTCCTAAATACACACTAAATGAGAGCGGGCAGCACCAAGCACCAGTTTACATAACGCACTCAGCTCTGGCCTCCATTCCTACAAAACTCAGCAGCAACGTTTGCAACCAAACACCAAACCGGCACAACTGCAAATAAAAGCCACAGCATCAATCAGAGATTTTCTTGAAATGACACTACCTCCTTACATGCAAACCACTTCCTCCCTCTAGCCGCTTTAAAGCTAGTGCAAAAGCCGAGTTTCGGTGTGAAAGCAATAGGAGTCTATCTGCCTTGGATGCACTGCAAATACCTCTAGGCTGGGAGATAAAAGTCCCCGAACGTCCCACTGAGTGCCCTACTTACCTCGACTGATGCTTTAGTGCTGTACACCGCTGGGGCTACTGCACTGTAAGACTAGAAGTGCTGGGTTATGCCTTCTGTCTTACGTAATGTGAGTCAATCATTAATGGCACTACACCTTGTAAATGACCTGTTAAGATGGAAAGGGGTCATTGCCGCAGCACAGGGCCAGTGGCGCAGAGTCACAAGGCCTAAACGAGGGTATAAAAGTTTAAAAGGTGATGGAAATCGGAAAACGTCATGGGAGGTGATGGAAATGTGATCGCTTGATGATTTCTTTCATGTTGAGTCAGCATTGTGGGAAGAGACGATGTGTTTTTTTTTAATCATGCAGGAGGTGAGAATTTGCTGACAAAATCCCAGTACATTCATTGAAGGAGAACGACAAAGAGCTCACCGAAATGTGTTGCTCTCAGCCTCAAGTAAGCACCGTACTTTTTCAGAGGGATTTGCGGCGAGGGGAAGGTGGGTCTGTAAGGTAACATTTTCCATAACATGAATGCTGTGGGGTCTAGCAGAACAGCCCATGCATAGCAACTGAACCTAACTTGGGTATGTTCTTGTTTCTGTTTCCCCTTGCAGCCTGTTTTATTGTTTGTCACGCCAAAGAAAAGTGACCATTTCCTCCAATCCCTCACAATGGGAACAGCTCTTTCCAGCCAAACTCTCACACCAACAGCTGACTTCAAACCAGCGTCTAGGGTGAAGTCTTGTCCAATGGGTGACAGAACCAGGGATATGGAGGAACAGACTTCTTCTACTCATCCCATTCCCAGCAACCAGCTCGGCCACCTGGAATGTCCTCCGCTGTCCATCGCCTTGTCCATCTGCAGCCCGATGAGTGATTTGGTCACCAGATTCACCATTTGTGTTCCCTCAAACGTCTCCAGTTGAAACTCTGTTGTCAAGCAACACATACACTGACAACATCCCCCTTGACTTTCCTGGAGTAAAGCCTCGTCTGTTGTTCCAACAGTTTTCATGACAGGATCTCAGGACAATGAAGCTGAAGCCCGAGGAATTGTCAGGCTGGAGTTTCCAGTCTTTGCATGACAAACACGCAGACATCCATATTGAGTAGCCAATCCAACTGCTTTCACATTCTTCCAATAGCAGGGCTGCAATTAACCTGGAAATCTGCATAGTTGTATATCCTCCATTACTGCCTGACTGGAAAATGGCCCTTATAGATGGCCCATCTGTGACTCGGACTCCAATAATGTGCAAGGATCATCTGGCAAAGCTTCTTCACAGAATTATCATGTTAAAGCTGAGCATGATCTCCTGATTCTAATACTAAGAGCCAGCATAAGTTGCTTTAGATAGACTCACATCCGGCAGTGTCGACATCATGCATCAGCAGTCAAATTCTGTAACGATAAAAAAAAAAAATAGCTGCCCCGCAGATTGATGTGTTGCAACATCTGGCTCTGCACTGGCTGACGCGGACTCTCGTCTGACCTCTGACATTGTATCTGATTGGCCGCGCTGGCTGGAGATGGCACTGACCTGTTTGCAGGCATTAAACATATTATTAACAATATTTAGCATGCAAAAGTCACGTGGTGCGTATGTGTCCTGTACGCAGGCACAGAAAAATTTGGAGCATTGCATCAGCAAATGATAAAAGGGGTAAAAAGCAGCCCGAATATGCCATTCAACATTCAGCAACATGCATTCTGAGAGAGAGTGAGAGAGCGTGAGAGAGCGAGAGAGAGCGAGAGAGAGCGAGAGAGAGAGAGCACGCTTGGGAATTAGCGTGCCCATAAAGTCTTGACCATTGTGATTCTGAGAAGCCACATCACAAAAGATGTCTTTCTGTCGCGTCGCCGCTGAGACAAGGGACACTCTGTATTACCGCTCCATCACAGGTTGCCATGGATACAAAACCAAAGGCAAAGGCGAGAATATATTCCGTTTGTTTGGGCTTGAAGGAAAATCTGAGGGCATAAAACATGGAGCTATTTATAGAGCCGGTGCTGTTACCAGCTGAAACGTGATTTCCCCGAGTCTCACCGGCCGGCTTGGCTGGAATGTAGGGCACAATATCCTACAACCTAAATGAAACCGTAAGAGATCACAGGCGGGGTATTTTCAGAGTAGCCACTCGGTGTATTAGTCAAGGCAGAAGTGCTCTGCATTTACCAGCTTTTAAGTGGGTGTTGTGTAAAGGAGTGAGTGACAGAGAGATAACTCAGTGAGTCACAGCCATGCTGGATGTTTAAGCCCAGACATGTCGCAGTGGGCTAAACATTTTGCTTGAACTGCGATCCATTGATTAATAACGTGATACTTTATTGATCCCTGTGGAGATATCCTCTGTCCACTTGAGGTCAGCAGCTCAGTATCTTCCTCAAGGGCACTTCAGCAAGGCAGGTGCTTGCCAGTGCAGGGGCTTGAAGAGTAAGAGCTTTAGTTGTACTAACGATACAGTTTTTGCATTTCTTTTTAACGTTTACAGACAACACAAACGACCTACAAACATTTTACAGCTTTATTGCACATTTATAAATCCTGCTCATCTCCCAGTCTTCACATCAGCAGTTAGGCTGAGGGTAACAAAAAAAAAACTCCCAACTCATTTTTTCCTTCTCTGCTAGGCGGCTAACTGCCGTTTTGTTTACATATGGCAACAAAAAGAGCCAGGGCAACGCTTCACCACCAACAGCCATTGTAACGCTCACAGGGAATCTATGAACGCCACAGTGACAGTGAGGTTATGACCGCTCGTGCAGAAAAGCGCATGTCTGGACTGAGAGGTGCTCGAGGCTAACTGTTGATTCCAATAATGAAATCAAACTCACTCAACGTGCCACCGACGCTGAGGTGAGGATATAAAGAAAAAGCGAAAGCGCTGAGGGGCTTTTCCATGAATGTGTCCTGTTTACATGTGCCACAAGCCCAAACCACCATTCGCACAGTGTCATTGTATTTACAAAACACGGCCATGACCCCACAGGATGAATATGAATAACATCAAGTTGGGCTGAAAGAGGGTTTGTACAGCCCACAGCCAATTCCAATGCCCTGACAGTGGAAGATCCCTGATGAACAAGAGTAAATCTACTAAACTTTCAACATCAACGCAAAAAGTTGCTGTAAGAATAATGACACCATATGACATAATAATACCATAAAGTAGGATAAAGTCACTATAATCTCACTATTCAGTAGCCCAAAATCGTATTGGAATAGTATGTTTGTTAGGGGTGATATAAGCACAGTCATTTAGTAAAGGACAGGCTAAGTGACATAGTAAACGTTACAAGTTCCTCGGGGTGAAACCACAGGTGTCCCGTTTAAATTCCGAGCCAAGCGCAGTCCCTCTTGCCAGCAGCCAACACGGCGATTCAAACTTGTCAGCGCAGAGACAAAATGTCTACATATTCCCTGTGCGCACAAAACCCAGAGCCCCAAGAGACACCAAAAAAACTAGATTAACCTGTACGCAGATCAGCCCGATATACCTATTCCCATTAGTAATTCTATCGAAAGCGATATTTCAGCGCTGAAACGATCTGCGAAATGAGACGAGAGGCGACAAGAGCGCTGTCAACTCTGTCGCTCCATTCAAACGGAGGCGAGACAAGAACAGCGAAGACACTGAAATAAACACACACAAGGTATGAGCATGAATAAAAAAAAAAGATCTTACTGTTCTGAGGTGAAAACTAGAGCATCATATCCACAGATAGAGGAAGATATTACAGCTCCGCGCTCGGTGTGAATGCCGGAGCATTATGGAGAGGGAGGGGCTTGCCTGGTGGGCAGGAGTGACTGACGCTCGATTTAACCAATCACGTTCGAGAATGAAATCTAAGGAAAAAAGGGAACAAAGGTTGGCCTGACACGTTTGAACGGGCCATATGCCGTGACGTGGTCAAAAACCTGAGGAATAAAAAATGCGTTGCAGGTGAGAGTGCAGCTTCAGGTAAACCCCAAGTGCGTCAGGAGAGCTCGCGCTGCCTTGTAATAGGAGAAGTCAGGGAAAGCCAGAAACTTCTATACACGACTTGACATGTTGGGGACAGAAAGCGTAGAAGTCCAACAAGTAATGGTAAAAGTGACGTGTTTTATCTTTATCGCACGGCTTTCTTTGTATGTTAATATTTTCACTCTTGGTTTAACTTTTAGTTGCCATTGATTTTTTTATTTTCAGATATGGCATCAATTACATGCCTGGTGTCCAGTTTCCTTCATTCTGCCACTGCAGCACAAAGTAATGATATGCTGCTTGGTTTCTAAAATAAAACAAGTTTTGCTGGTTATTTCCAGTCCAAAGCACTTGAATGAAGCACCTGCAGACATATCTCTTCTTCTGAATACTTCTTAAGTTGAAAGTAGGGCCTTTCAAGGAGCTCTTGAAGGCAGCATCATAAAGTCATTTAACCTCCCAGCACAGGAAATACCATTGTATTCCTTTACTTTGAACAGCTGGCGTGGAATGTAGGATACAGTTCATATAGCCCAAAAGGCTAAAAGAAGAGAGAAATATTTGTAAGTATAATAATATTACAAATAAGTATTAATAATCTGTCAGCACCCAGCCCCATGACAAATTGTCTGATCATTTTTCTCCTGAAGTTCTGGTTGCAAAAGCCCACCGTTGACTGAATGATGAGTAAGTAAGGGAGGTTGGAAAGTTAGCGTCCACAGACCGAATGAGTGAGTGGGTGGGTGAGTGAGCGAGGGTGTGTGTGTGCACGTAGATGCATGCGTGTTTCTGTTTAAAGTCTGTCTTCTTCTATTATAAGCTACGTTATGCTCATGACTCATCAGGTATCTGGGACTTGTGATTGGACACGTAACTTTTAGAACAAGCCCCCGATCAGCCGGTCCACCTCTGATCTGTTATCTGTAGCTCTCTGTACCGCCTTCATGCCAGGATTTGTTTACCCAACGAGGCAAATTTCCTCCTTTGCATGGGCACGAGGCTGACACTTCCTTCCCCGGCCTATTTCTATGGCAACACAGAGAAGGGAAAACAAAAAATAGGGGAGAAAACGTCTTTGAATGGAGAGTCAGCATTGGGTGTGTCCACATACCTCGTATTGACAAAGCTCTCAGAGGTGTTTGGACTTCAAATAAAGGAATGTAGGCCCCCATATGACTGTCTGTGTTTCTTGAGAGTGAAAGAATGCTGACTGTAGCGTTGCTTGTACAATAGAGGGAGCCAGGGAGGGAGGAGGAAGGAAGAGAAAGTCTTTTGTCTGCAGTTGTCTGTGTGTGTGTCTGTGCGGCGCCGATCCGTCCATTGACAAACCCAGGTGGATTCCCATGCACTTGACAATGGCGAAAATAAAACACCACGCCCTGTACAGTATCAGTCTCAGAAAAGAATGAGAGAAAACATAGAGAGAGAAGAGACAGAGAGAGGGCTTTGTTTTTTGCTATACTTCAGAAACACCCAGTATATCACCTATATCACACACACACACACACATACACACACAGGGGCGTGCAGATTATGTATGACAGTGTCATCTATTGGTTAGATATGGTTACTGCACACTAGGCATCACCCCGCCCCGCCCCCCCCCAAAAGGAACAACCACAGCAGCTTGTGATCGCACAGCAGATGGAAATGTCGCTCACTGCACTGACCGCTAGCGGTTGTCATCCAGCTGATTGTGACGGCCGCTAAGACAGAAGCTACCTTGATTGGTTGAATCTCTCAGCGTCATTTACTGAGTTTCCCCACACAAACACGACCTCGAGTGTGTTTCTGTAAACGGCAGGGTGGCCTAGTGAAGAGAGGGGGAGGCGGCACTTCAGGACCAGGTTCAAGCCACTTCAGGACCAGGTTCAAGCCTCTGTGTGTGGCAAGCATCTGTCCTGCTGAAGTGCCCTTGAGCAAGGCACTCACTCCCCACTGTTCTGTAGCTGACCTTGACCTCTGACCTCATTTCCCTACGGGGATCAATACAGTATCACATTATTATTATTAGTAGGAGTGGCGTAAATGTCATTCTAATGTGCTGTTATAGTCCAAATCTGCAGAGGGCGATATTGTACAGGAGCAAATCGGCGTTGGGCTCACGGAGCCTACAGCTGCAGATCAGATGTCTCTCTGGTCTCCAAGTTACTGACTGACGACTTTGTTTTAATGGCTCGTAAAGACCCCATTCGCTCCTCTTTGTAACTCGCTGTGCATTGTGCTATTTGGAGCGATACAAATCCAGTGTGTGTTTGCGCTTACGTGCACGCTCCCACGTGTGTGCTCACGCAACCCCCCCCCCGTGTATCACCGTTCTCACGGGGTGTTCGGGTCCGTTATCTTCCAAGTGAACTTCAAACTAAAAGGCGCTACGGTCTTTCGGTGCCATTATGTGATTGAGGCTGATTATGTGCGTGCAGACAGTCTCTATCAAACCTGGGAGATCAAAGCTCCACCCCCCCCCCAACACACACACACACAAACACCATCTTTTACTGTACCCTCCCCTTATTCCTCTATCTAAGCTCTCTCTCTCTCTCTCCCTCTCTCTCCCTTTCAACAGTGAAATAGCACGCTCTATAATTTTTTCCAGATGTCGCCTACCTCCCTCCTCCCCTTCTCTATTCCCTCCATTCCTAACTCTCAGAAGGCTGACTGAAATCCTGCCACCCCCTCCCCTCCCCTCCCCTCCCTCCCTCCCTTTTTTTCCCCTCTCCCCCCCTCTCTGCTCGCTGGACGCATTCGTCTCTACGGCAAAACGTGACCCTGGGAGGTCACGAGAGGCCGCAACTCTCCCAAAGCAGAGGAGGAATGCCGGGCAAATGTATTTCCCACGTTTTCAAGATGCACTAGTGTTATTGCAATCAGCCATTTGGTCCACAGTGCTTTTCCATAGAATTGCTGTTTGTGGGGGGGGTTTTTGTGTGTGTGTGTGTGTGTGTGTGTGTGTGTGTGTGTGTGTGTGTGTGTGTGTGTGTGGAGCAGATTGATGGTCTAAAAGTGATGGTCATGAAAAGTCTCAGTTTTAATGGCGTATCGCAGAGAAGTGCCTTTCCGTTGCTGGGGAAGTGCAGCAACTGGAGGTGGGTGTTGGACTTGGGACTCAGCCTTTACCCTCCCCGTCTCCTCCACGCCTCCCCTCCCATCTTTTCCCAACATTTCTCCATGCCTGCGATGGGAACCAGCTGGGCCAGGCCGGGGGAATGGCCGGGGATAGAGGAGGGTGGGGGGGGAGGAGGGGGAGCGGGGCTGGCGGGCATGGGGCCCAGGTGCTCCCCACACTCTCCTTATGCACCGACAGCCCCGGCCAGACAGAGACTACAGTCAGACACACCTGGAGTACGGGTGCACCTACGGGGAATAGCATACGTGTATATACGCTATAACCACAAGCGTCTTGTGTCATGCTCGCTGAAACAAGTCGGCGCAGGCGCAGACACACGTTGCTGAGAGGGTAAAGCTCCCTCTTTGTCCGGCTCCCTCTAAGCGCTTAAGCACACTCAGACTCGCACACACACAGTTAATGTGTGTGTGCGTCGGGTATATCCCTCATCCCCGGCTCTAGCTAAAGCACTTAACGATCCCAACAGCTGTTGCTCATGTTGCCCCCCCACCCGCTCCACCTTCGCGTCTTTCCTCCCCTCCTTCCCCTCTTTCTCTCGCTTCTTTCATCCCTACCCACTAACTCTTTAAACGCAACAAAAGGGGACGAAAACGCACACAAAACACACATGCAAAGAAACACGTACTCGCATGCACGCTCGTAAACACACGAGCGCGCGCGCACACACACACACACGGGCGTACACGTGCACGAATGCGCCCTTGCACATGCTTCCACTCCCACACGCGGAATAGAGCCAATCTGTTGTTTGTTTGCGTTAGTTCCCTATTGATTAGAGGGCTAATCCGAAGCACAAAGCAGCTGTTCATCTTCATCCCGTCTCATCCTTCACCCTGATTATTGTCATGTGCCCCAGATATGTGCTCGTTTCATGCAGCGTTACATTACGAGGCTGTTTCACATAAGGATCGTGCATTTTCGGACCCTCGCGCAGTAAGACGCATGTGTTTCCAATAGTACCACTTCCTGCAAGCTTGTGACTTTGCATGAGGCTCATTAGTCCCTTGCACTGTCACCCCTGCTGTGTGTGTGTGTGTGTGTGTGTGTGTGTGTGTGTGTGTGTGTGTACGGGTGTGCGCGTGCCTGTGTGTGTGTGTGTGTGTGATCGTGTGTATGTGTTCAGAGGACCCCCTTAGTTGTGTGTGGTAAATCATTGCTTCAAGGGCATCACCCACTGTGTTTTTGTGATCGTGTAAGCCTGTGTGTGTGTGTGTGTGTGTGTGTGTGTGTGTGTGTGTGTGTGTGTGTGTGTGTGTGTGTATTAAAATGCATTATGTGTATATACAGGTATACAGTATAACTAAAGGCTGAGGTCTTCTGTGTCTTCTCTTCTCACCTTGCAGCAGGGTGTGCTACTTTTAAAGGGCCAGTCCACCCAAAATGCAAAAGTCTGATTCATTTTTGCAAAATGTGGATCAAACTACTTGACCGAGGACACAATTCAATCTGAAAACATTAAATAAAAGTGAATATAAGTACATATGTTGTTCATTATTGCATGTACCCATAAGCCTAACAACAAATG
The DNA here is from genome assembly GCA_034670385.1 of Hoplostethus mediterraneus. Taxonomy (NCBI): domain Eukaryota; kingdom Metazoa; phylum Chordata; class Actinopteri; order Trachichthyiformes; family Trachichthyidae; genus Hoplostethus; species Hoplostethus mediterraneus. Next base: position 10,837,972 of record JAXDDW010000009.1, on the reverse strand, counting down.
AACTCTACACCCCCACCCCACACACACACACACACACTCTCCCTCTCTGTCCCTCTCTCTCTCTTTCTTCATAGAGAGGGCGTTCCAGCACCTGAAGAGTACGTTGGAGAAATATAACACTCTCAGACGACCTACATACACTGCAGTATCATCTCATTTACATGCACACACACACACACACACACACACACACACACACACACTCACCTGCAATGACCTGAATATGCTTTATTTCGTACAGACATGCTCTCACACATGCACAACCACACACGCGCACATACAGGAAATGAGTCAGTTCCATGAAACAGGCACACTCAAGTGCAGACAGATATACAAGACCTTCTCTCTCTCTCTCTCTCCCTCTCTCTCTCTCTCTCCCTCTGACAGAACTAGGTCTCTCTCTCTCTCACTCTCTGTTGAGGGAATGAAATGTCATCTGGCCTGTTGATTGGACAGTGAGAGGCCCACTGGGAGGAGGGGGGGGGGGTTGAGTGGATGGGGATGGGTTTGTGAAACCAGTCTCCAGCCTTCATTGTGTGCAGGCGCAGTGGCAGGCAGCTCGGTCCGGGGTCCTCAATGCTCCCCATTGTAGGAGCGTGCTTGTGAATCTGGGTCAACTCCAGAAGACTGCTTCCCTCACAACACACCGTCTGGATCAGGCTATTGTTGCTTTTGGTTTCCTCCTTACCTCCTTACCTCCTTCTCCCCCTGTCCTCCTGCAAATATTATTGTATTCAAGTTAAGCACCGTTTATTTCTGATGTTGCAGAAATACCTAATCTGGACATATTCTATTGTATTCAATTCTATTTTATTGTCTATTCAGTGTAACTCTGACACTGACCAGACTACTGCCATAAAACAACTGGACTGGTCCCAGTGTGTTTGAGGCCAAACCTCTGAGCTCACTGGCTGTTCTCTCGATGTGTGTGTTCCTGAGGGAGGATGAGAGACATGGGGTGGGGGGCTGAGAGAGAGAGACAGGGAGAGAGAGAGAGAAGGGGGAGAGAGATGGTGAAAGAGGGAGACAGGGGGCCAGACAGGAAATGACCTCCCTGGGCGAGGGGGCTTCCCCAAAGGGCTGCATTTCTCTCTCTCTCTCTCTCTCTCTCTCTCTCTCACACACACACACACACACACACACACCCAGAGCTATACAATTAATGTCTATGATGTCTACTGATAGACATGTTCCAGATTGAGGCTAATTGCGGAGCATTGTGAACTCTGTACTGGAAATACAAGGAGTGTGCAGCTACACTAGTCATCTATTAGCATGGCTCTGGAAATCATTGCATCACTTGTTTCTCAAGGGTGGTTAAAAAAAATCATGCGTGTGTACGTGTGCGCAGTGCACGAGGGTGTATGAGTGAGAGCTTTATGACTGTTTGTCCTCCCCACAGTTCACAAATCTCCAGCCAAGAAATCAGTTTACAGCAAAATAGAAGAAATAAATGTTCACAATTGTTTCCAAGTTGAAAATTATAACTATATAATTATAACGGATTATAACACAGAGACGATGCGAGCATTTTATACCTCGTGTGCCATAAACGTGCCTTGGCAGTAACATTGCATGCTTTGCACACCTTCAGCGTCCAATACGCGGGAATCATTGTTCGCTCTGCAAACTTGTGTATGAGTTCTTCACACGCCCCGCTGCACCGAACACACATCCCCCGTGCATGTATTTCCCTGGCTTTCAAGTTGGAGATCTTTACCTAAGATCTGGCACCTCGCCTCTGCCGTTTTGACACACACATCACGACCCGAATTCCTGCCCTGCAAATGTGAACCATCTGCGCCGCTCACGACCCTCCCGCCTCCCCGAGCAACACAAGGCGCGTTAATGAGAGCATGTAAATTACAGCTAGGCTGCATGTTGATATTGTTCCTACTGTGCGGAGTGCATACAGGCTGATGTGTTGATGGTCGTTATGCTTGTTCCTTTGGGTCGGTCTGTGAAAACTGACAGTTTTGCGTGGGGACCAAAACCCATCAAATAAGAAATATGTAGCTACAGTATCAATTACCACATGGGCCTATCATGTCCAAATAAATACTGTGAAAGTGCAAATTGGAGGAATATTTTTCTTAGACTTTTTGTAAATGATCCTGGTTTGCTGCATGTGCGCTCAAGTGCCAGGGAATCCAAGAGCTCTGGGTCCCCGTGGGACCCTCCGTGGGAAGGAAATCTTCCCGTCTGCTTTGTCCATACCCGAGGATCGGATCCAGATCTGAGACCCCCGGTGGCTGCGGGGGCGCGCAGAAAACTCGGTCAAAGGGTTTCTCAATCTCTCTCTCTCTCTCTCTCGCTCTCTCTCTCCTCACAACCACTCTCCCTACCTCTCTCAGTGTACTTCTCACACTAGTTTCAGATGAGTGTGTGTGTGTGTGTGTGTGTGTGTGTGTGTGTGTGTGTGTGCGCGCGTGCGTGTGTGTGTGCGTGCGTGTGTGTGTGTGTGTGTGTGTGTTTGATTGCCTGCGTGCACGCGCAAAGCTCTAGATCCTGTGCGTCAAGAGTTGTCCACATCTGGTTTTGGCAGGGACGTTGATTTGCGGGGGAGGGACTGTGTGTGTGTGTGTGTGTGTGTGTGTGTGTGTGTGTGTGTGTGTGTGTGTGTGTGTGTGTGTGTGTGTGAGTGTGTGTGAGTGAGTGAGTGTGAATGAGCGCGCTCTGAACTCTGCTTTTTTGCGGAGCTCTGTAATTTGCAGCAGATGACCACTTGGGGGGATGGAGGCATATTGGGGAGGTGAGCGTTTCCTCAGACGGCATCAGAGCGCGCTGCACGAATTAATTTATTCTATACATAATCCTGTCTAGTGATGGACCCGGGACTTTCTGGGATGTGTACAGCATGTTTCTCTCCACTTTCCAGGGCAACAAGTGGCTAATGGACGTATCAGCCTCCAGTGTGAGAGAGGAGAGCGGCGACTGCACCTGAGGAACACAAAGCGAATGCCGCATCAGACTCTGGCTGTGCCAGCTGCCCTGTGGGAATGGATTCCGGGAATTTCTTGGCGGTCATATGCTTTCTCTTGCTGTCTCTCGAAGGGATTATCTCGTCGTCACCGGTGACGGTCTTGTGTCCCGACCGGTGTGACTGTCAGCACCCACAGCACCTCCTGTGCACCAATCGCGGGCTAGGCACCGTGCCCAAAGCTGTTCCACGGGTCCCCGAGGAGGTGCTGGTCTTCAGCCTCGGGGGAAACTTCATCGGTAACATCTCTGCCTTCGACTTCACACGGTACAGTAACCTCATACGGCTGAATTTACAGTACAACCAATTACAAAGCATTCACCCGAAAGCGTTTGAGAAACTCTCCAAGTTGGAGGAGCTGTACTTGGGGCACAATCTGTTATCAACAATACCCACCGGGACTTTACAACCCCTGAAGAAATTGACTATTCTGTACAGTAATAACAATGGCATCAAAAAAATCACGCCAGAGTTCTTGGCCAACTTGGATAGCCTTGTTAAACTGCGCCTGGACGGAAACGCAATAGAACTGTTGCAGGACTCTGTTTTTAAGACTTTGACGAATCTACATTATCTCCACCTGGAGTCGAACCAACTGCAGCACATTCACAGAAACGCCTTCTCCAAGCTCACCAACTTGCGCTTTCTAAACCTGGCGCATAACAAGCAGTCAGCCGTGCGCAATGTTTTCACCTTTTCCCAACTCAGTGCTTTGACAACTCTCCTGCTTTCCGAAAATGAAATTCAATACATCGGGAACAACGTCTTCCAGAGTCTGAAAAAGTTGTCCAAACTCTCCCTCAGCAACAACAAAATCTCTCGTCTGGACAGCGGGGCTCTGAAAGGACTGTCGAGCCTCAGAGAGTTTCTGATTGACGGCAACGAGCTGGAGGAAATCCCCGCCGGTCTCCTCGACCCTCTCGAGCGCATAGAGGAGCTGGATTTCAGTCGCAACCGGATTTCCAACGTGGACGCCTTGGCTTTTACGCAGCTTAAGCATCTCAGAGTCCTGAAGCTCAAGAACAATTTCCTCACCAGCCTCTCCGGTGACATTTTTGCCCTCAACAACGTGCTTTACGACTTGGATCTCCATGGCAATAACTGGACTTGCGACTGTCGCCTGGAGGAACTGAAAAGATGGATGACTTCTGCACATTCTCAGGGCAAATTGTTGACTGTTTTCGTGCAGTGCCATCACCCAGCAACTCTGAGGGGTAAATATCTGGACTATGTGAACAGCTCCCAGCTGCTGCCCCTCGGCAACTGGACCCACTTGTGTGGGAGCCAAGCTGGGCCCGAGGAGAGCAAAGGAGGGGAGGTCCTGGAGAAGGAGGTGGAGGAGGGAGAGAGAGGACAGGGAGATGCCATGGTCCAGGAGAAGACAGGGTGGAAAGGCGGGGAAGGTCAAGTGAAGAAAGGGCCAAGGAGGAGGGGTGACGTTGAGGAGAGAGAAGCGGGAGACTTGGATGGGACAAGGGAGGGAAGCAGGGAGGGGGTGGTGAAGAGAGAGGGAGAGAAAAGGAAGAGAGAGGGAGAGGAAGTGTTGGTAGTCCAAGGAGACCAAGATGGTTCAGAGGTGGCAGAAACCTCTCAGTCGCTGGAGAGAAAGAAACCCAAGAAAGAGTCAGTCGGCCTGAGGTCGCGACCTGCCGCCGAGGCAGCTGGGAAACGTCCCAAAGGTAGACGAAGGTCAAACGCCATTTTGAGAACAGATCCACCGGCCTTTTTTACATCGACCACACCAGCTCACACTGGAAACCCCGACACCCCCCCCCCACCCTCCTAACACGGGGCTCACCACTGCTTCTCCTGTCCAATCAGGAGAGAAGTTTGATCTTCTGAGGGCGGGTCAGGACGAGGCTCTACCTGTCATCACAGACCCCTGCGTGTTCAACCGCCACTTCATCACCAACGTGTCCGTGGACCAAGTCACCTCCAGCACCGCCACCGTCCACTGGACCACCAGGGAGCATCACCGCTACACACCGGGACCCGGACCGGTGCTGGATGAGGTCCACTACCGGGTCCTGTTCGACCGGTTCGGCACGCCCGAACGTTTCCCCCGCTACGTTTACACCCGCGGCGCGGCTCGCTCGGTGACCCTCCGGGAACTCAGCTCGGACGTGACCTACATGGTGTGCGTGGAAGGAGTGGTGGGGGGGGTCCGTGTGTCAGGTGGCTCCCCGGGACCACTGCGCCGGGTTGGTCACTCTCCCCGAGGGGTACGGCGGCCGAGGCGGAGGGCTGACCTCCGACCTGCAGCTGGTGACCGTGGCGACGTTGGCCGGGAACGCCGTGCTCCTGCTGGTGATCGGCGGGGTCTGGCTGGGGCGGAGCACGAAGCGGAGGCTGCAGAAGAGGAAGTCGGCGGTGCACGTGCGGCACATGTACTCCACCCGCCGGCAGTTTCGTCCCGCCATGGCGACCGCCGCGGCGTCCACCGACTTCACCAGCTACCAGAGCAGCCGTCCGCCGCGACTCGGGCCGCTAGAGGAAGGGGACCTCATCGACTTCCCCTGCGACCGCTTTCTTGACAACAGCACCGCCCGCAGAGACAGTGACATGCAGAGATTCTCCGACTGAAACCATAAGAACACTTATCAATGTTGACAGGGAAACGACCGGCTTGGTGAAGGGGACATGCTGCGTTTTTGTCTAGCTATCCTTAGTATAGTACTGAGTTCCTTAAATCCGGGCCTCAGGGTCCAGAGTGCTGCTGGTTTTCTCTCTCTACCAGGAAGTGAATTGCATTCACCTGGCACCCCAGGTCTTAATCAACCCCTGATTAGACAGCTAGACTACCTGGCAGAATAGAAAACCAGCAGTACTCTGGACCCCCGAGGCCCGAATTTGAGGACCACTGGTATAGTAGATCAAGGCTTTAGAATTGGAAACCATTGGTGTGTTTGTGGCCATTAACGAACCAAAGTCAGCGGTCTCTCCATTTTGGGTTTTGGGTGTACATTTTATAAGACAAATATTGTTGGTTCTTACGACAGGATTAAAGGGACAATAAAACAGCTGAGCTCATCAGGACCTTCTCAGACGCTAGAGGAAGTCTATCCCTCTGACTTCCTCTTCCTGCCTCGCGCTTTTCCTTTTCCTTTTCCTTTTCCTGGCACCTGCAAGTGTTTCTAAATGTGTGACTTGGTGTGAGTGTGCATGTGTGATGGTTCACTGATTTCAACTATGGTGCTAAGATTGAAAATAGACTACATAATGTCTCCTCGTATGATTTTGTATAATATGTAATGATAGCTGCTGGTTGGCAGAAAAAAAATACTTGTTTTGTATAACTTCTTTTATGTTTTTATACTTTTATACTTTGTATTATTCTGCAGTACAAGAAGGAGAAGTAAAATCCCCAACAATGTGACTGATTTGTCATTTGAGTGTTTGAGGATGAAGCAGACGTCTTTCTAAGTGCAATATTCACATGCGTAATATATATCGTCAGCATCCTTTGTTTCCATGGTGAGGGAGGAACTATAAGAGTCTCATTGAAAAATATGACACCTACTTCAACAAAAGGATCCCTGGCACTAAAGTAAAACTCACGATTGAATATCATGGAAGTTTTACTCGTGCTACTTACAAAATGTTCACTTTTAAATGATATATATCATCTGTGGGGGTGTTTTAAATGTGGAGCAATGAAGATCAGGTAACATTCTTTTCATAAATGGACATTCAGTGTTTTAGAAGGATAGCCAATGAGAAAGTGTGTATGTGTGTGTGTGTGTGTGTGTGTGTGTGTACATGCATGCGTTTGTATGCGTGTCAAGATGGAGTCTGGCAATAGTTAAGCAGGCCCTTTGTTTGAGTAGACAGGGTGGAGTACCTCCCAAACTTAAACCAAATCACTCTCTCTCGCTCTCTCTCTCACACACACACACACACACACGTGTTGCAGCCCTTTTGCAAAGTGTTACCATAACCCCAGACATACAAGGATCTCAGAACAGGAAGCCTCAGACATCAAGACATCTGATATAGCTTTCAGTGTTCTGCTCTACAAAGTCGGTTATTCACAACTTGCCCTAAATGAAGTCCTTCAGCGCGGTGCACCGTCCCTCACCGACGGGGAACGGGGTGAGACAAATTAAACTCCAGGATGATCAAAGGAGATATTGCTCCTAATCAGGAAGAAACAGACCATTTCTTATCATTGTTTTTTCATGTACAAATATAAAACAGGCGGTGGTCTTCTCCAGTATCATCCACTAACAAAACTAGTCACTAGATGGCAGTGTAGACCACACATAGATACAGAAGCAAACTGATGACTTGATTGCTGAGAGAAACATTGGTTCACTGGCCACTCATCAAAATCCTCACACAACTAATGCCATCACAAAAAAATCCTCACAATATAAACACAAAACACAAGGAGATACCAAGAATAAGTGTTTTTATTTTAGCATTAGATTTACAGCGATTGTCAACATCTGTACAATACAAAATGAACCTAATTAAAACGGAGCAGGGGTTGGAGACACAAGTTGCAGTTCAGGGTTATTCTAGTGTCTTAGGGCAGTTACAATAAAAAATACTTGTGTAGGAAAATATCAAGTGCCTCAAAGAGATATTGTACAATCAGGTATAAAACTGCTCTCGGTGGCGAGAGACGTGGGTCTGCTTTACAAGACTTATGAAATGAGGACATCTTGACAAAAATAAACCAATATTTTTCTTTTGTACAAAATACACAGTTGCATTCGTTTTTTAACAGTCTGCCTCAGGATCTAAAAGAAGGCATAAGGTGCGCTCAAGCAATCACCCAGTTGAAAAATATAAACTCATACACAATATAGGTCTTGTTGTTAGGACACAGTGCAAGATACAAGAGCGAAAGTGTTACGATAGTTTGTGTGATAACAAACACAACAAGTCAATGGGTAGCAGGCAATGGAAACAGACATTTTCTGAACATACTTGGGATCCAGTTGCCACCATCACATATTTTTTTACAATAAATGACTCAAGGCTTTTAGAAAAGGTCATTTTTGCCAAGAAATTAGGAGTATGGCTCAGTATGTGGCTTCCTTCTCTTGTCTCCTCTCTGACATACACATGAAAAAGTGATAACAGGCAGGTTCACCCACCCCGGTTAAACAGTTAACGTCGGCAGAGAGTAAAGAGGAGACAAGTACCAGAAGCTAGTTGAGACTTTTAAAAATGCAGCTACGACAGGAAGCTATTTCAGTCTAGAGAGATTCACCCAGCCAGGCTCCACCTCCTCCACGCGGTGAGGGCTAGTGTCCAGGGTGGAGGTCGTGCCCTGTGTCGCCTCCTGCAGTCGAGGAGGTGGAGATGCTGTTGTGCTGGATGGCCTGCAGATGAGACCCAGGGCATACAGGGGCGGGGCTTCCTCCTGGGCTCATCCCTGCTGCTGGACACAGAGACAGCTGTCAATCACAGTCAGCGATCCTGCGTGGTGTGCGTGTTTGTCAGTTTGAGCTGTCTGTGTTTTTCCGTGTGCATACAAGCTACAGTGCACGCCTTTGTGTGTTTAGCCGTAATAACATCCATAATACCGACAATAATAGCAAAGCTAAACAGGATAAAAGCTGCAAATGAATAAAAAGCAATTACAGTTCAGATTAAAGGAAAATATCTCTTTTATTTTGACATACGAATACTGTACATACAGGTAAATATACAACAATAGAAATATATGAATGTAACACATGCCAATATTGCATCCCTCTTTGTACTCTAACAACGTAGCAAAACCTAATGGATGCTTTCATACCAGCCTCAAGGTGCAGAGTTTTTTCCAATACCTTTAATTACAGGTCAGGGCAAATTGTTGAACATTAACTTTAACATAAACTAGCCTGCCTGGAGTGCAAGATGGGCATGGTACGCATTCGGTTCCATGCTAGGTTCATGCGCGGCAAAATAGCTAATCATAGAAAAGCAGTGAAATCCGTTCCATTTCAAATAGCAAACCCAACTCGGTCTGGCTCACAAAACGAGCGCGAAACAAGAAATGGTGAAATATTCCCGTGAAAAGGGAGAGCGAAGAGTGTGGCGCTTACCCCTGATTGGTTCTCCGTGGGAGTGTGTGCGCTACTATTTGGAGGCCACGGGGTCAAAAGCAGTGCTTGTGGCTCTAAGTGCTTTGTGGTGGCGCTTGTCGTTTACAGTGGCATGCCTCAAGGAACAGCATGAGGTCCCTGTGTGTTTTGGGGGGGGGGGGGACGGTTTGTGACAACAGGACAAATTATAACCATGGCGTGTTCCTCACCTGCACATGTTCATAAGGGACGTTTTTGGGGTGGGATAAGGTCGAATTATACCCTCTGTTGATGGTCGGTGTCAGGCGTTGGGGAAAGCGGGTGAGATTTCTAGAAAGGGGTGCAGGGCGGGGGGGTATTACTCACTGGGGTACCCCTGTGCCTCTCTCTGGCGGGCGGTGACAGGACAGTCCTTGTGGGTCAGCAGAATCTGCTTCAGTTGACCCACCTCCGACCTCAGTGACGTCACCTCGTTCTGGGAACACACCAAAGACGAGGTAAGTGGAGGTTGTGTTTGTTTGTGGTTTTGTGTGTGTGTGTGTGTGTGTGTGTGTGTGTGTGTGCAGTGTGTGTTCTACCTGTAGCTGCAGGTTTGTGTGCGTCAGCTCCTCAGCTTTCTTCTCCAGCGAGGACACCCACACTTTCCTCTTCTGCCGGCAGCGGGTGGCCGCGGCTCGGTTACGTTCCAGAAATTTCTGTCTGCGCTCGTCGGGGTCGTGCTCCGCCGACCTCCTGCGACGACCGCCTCCACCACCGCCACCGCCACCGCCACCGCCACCACAACCACTGCCAGGCTGCACTGCATGCTGGGAATGAGACAGCGGGGAGGACTGCATCTGCTGCGGCACAGGTGATACCTGTAAACACACAAACACAAAAAATTCCCTGAAGTCTGCACACCACTTTGTGCCCGAAAAAAGAAATCTCAGCTCAGGTGTGGTTTGTAACATCCTCAGAAGAGCGAGTAAAAGTCAGTACCTGTGCTGGAACAGAGAGGGCGGGCACATGAGGGGAGCCCTGGTGCAGATGGGGCGGTGGTGATTGGTGAGCCTGAGGGTGCGGTACGTTCCCTGATTGGTGATGCTGGTGGCTGTTGCCCAGATGCTGCGGAGGCGGGGCGTGGCATCGTTGTTGGTAGGTGAGGGCCTGAGCTGGAAGCTGATGATGAGCATGGTGGTGCTGCAGGGGAGGTGCCTGCTGGCGCTGTGACATCATCTCCATCATGTGACCTATGGATGTCATCGAGGGGCTACTGGCGACCATGCCTGGGTGGTGCTGTTGGTGATGGTGGCCCATCGTCTGTTTGGATCTCTGCGTGGGGGTCAAAGGCAAAAGGTTTCCTTAGGATTAATATGTTGTCTATACAGTTGTGATGCATACTTGTGATTGTTCACAAGAAGTATAATCTCAAACTCCAAAAGCAAAGTAAATACTTCATAGTTTCCCCTGTGCCTAAATCACCAAAATTTCAGTCATAATTTTATTTGTTAAACATTAAACAAGGTCTTTTAGGAACTCAATGAATTTACTACACTTTTGGTCATTTAAACCCATTAAATTATGGTATATAGATAATTCAATGCACAACTACAATACCTCACTGACTCCAAAATCACTGACTCTAGTATAGTATAATAGTATTCAATGCTGATGCTGAGACGTTGTAAAACAGAAATCTTAGCAATGTTTTGACCTCAAATTTATGAACGTCACTTCATTAGACAGCTATGTGGAGAGCGAAATACCAGAAAACACCCAAAGTAAAAGTACCTGATGTTTCAAAATAAAAGGTTTATGTTAAGCTACGATCTTAATGTTATGTCAATATTAAAGAAATCGCTGCAACACGTGCTTGTCAGTAAGAGTTTTACATTGAACTTCAGCCAAATACAAATGACATCTTCCAGCTCTCTCATCATAGTGGGTGGGCTTTTTTTTTTTTTTGGCCCCCACCAACATCAAAATTAGTAACAGGAGATAAGCTCCCCTGCGGGCCGCCTCAGGTCAGACAAGGCTCACTTACTCACTTACCATCCAAGCAGCCTGTCCCCTAGCTCTAGTTCCTGCTCCTCTGTACTGTTAAAATGCCTGTTAAAATGTCTGTCAAACCCGTCCACTTAGTCCGTCAGCGGCGCTTACTCTATTCATCCACGACCGCGGAGACAACTGTAGATAAGGTGGATAACGTGTTCCAATAAATGCCTCGGTCTGCAGCTTGATACCTTCACACTTTATCATTCCTGCGTATCAACTGACTAAACAGACTGTAAGAGCTAAATTAAACCTCATCTCACCTTTCTCCCACACTCAGCAGAGGAAAGAGAGCGAGAGAGAGAGAGAGAGAGAGAGGAGGTCATGTTTGGAGCATGACATCACCCCCCGCACCCACCCACCCCCACAGCTCCAATATTACTATCGCTCCCTGTTACATAATATTTCTTTAAGAGAAGAAGTTTATTTTTTTCTGATCCATTCAGCGGCAGAAAAAAAGGGAGCACATTTAGCGGATGCCAAGAATGAGGTCACCGGGCTGTCTGTGCCAGCTCTTACCAGCCAGCCAGCCTGCCAGTCAAACACACACACACACACACACACACACACACACACACACACACACACACACACTAGACAGGACGGGGCACGAGTGTTTCAGCTCTGTTTACTACATAGAAACACCCTCGCACTGTGGCCTACGATTACATCATCGATCTCTGCTAGGACTGGATGACACACCAGCTTGATATTTCTGTCTGGAGGGTGAATCAGTGAATGAAGACACACACTGTACGTGAAACACTCGGTGATCCACTTGTCAAGCGTTTTCTTTCCACCCTTCAGACCTCTCCAATAAAACTGGCTGTAGGGTTACAGAGGCACGCTAGCCCACTTTTTGTTACTAGTTCTAAATGCAGTCATTTTTCCTACTTTGGAAATAAGACGAAATAAGACTAGACAAGACAAGAATAGACTAGACCTTGAGAAGTTGATATTTTGAGATAATATGCTTTTAGTTGGTCGTTCTAAATACGCAGCCCTTCATTCTAATTGTAATACTTTGGAAAGGACAACATGGTGCTTACTTAACACTTACTTACTTACTTACTTACTTACTTACTTAACATGGTACTTAAGACTAAACTAGACTAGATTGGACTAGAAAAGATAAGACAAAATCAGAATAGAATAGAATAGATTTCGAGAAATGTATATTTTTGAGATGATTTCATACACTTTTAGTCGGCAAGAGTCATTTTTCATACTCGGTTGTAGTAGTTCGGAAAGGACTAGTTGAGACTAGGAGACTAGATTAAACTGGGCGTGATTGGACTAGAATAGAATGGACACAACTAGACTAGAATACAATAGAAGCGGTCTTGAGGAGTTGATATGAGTAGTCTACTGTTTCCAGCTATCCGAGGCTCTGCAGTCTCCTCTAGCGAGGACGGCGTCATCTCGAGTGAGGCGCGGTGACAAAGCTCTGCCTGTCTCTGTGTGTGAGAGGCTCTGAAACCTGAAACCACTCTTCACCGCCACTCCATATACAGGGTCAGCACATGAGGTCATATCCTGCGTGTGTGTGTGTGTTTGTGTGTGTGTGTGTGTGTGTGTGGACACAGGGCGCTTCACAGTTTTCCCTCTGAAGTTTTGGTGCCGCTTTTGATTTCACACATATTTTTAACAATTCATGCTGCGTACACCTAGAGAGAGGAAATGTAAAATTCACAGTAATGGAGAGACTCGAAGCTTGTTGCCATGAAGAAAAGAAAACAACCAAGTCAGCCAGGGAGAGCGTGTAGATTGCGACTTCCTCTAGTCCAGACTGGCGTGTGTGTGTGTGTGTGTGTGTGTGTTCAAGTGTAAAGTTACACTCTGTTTCCTCTATATCCTGATTTGAAAGGAATAAGATTAGCCAGAGGCAGAATGGGGCCCTGTGTGTGTGTGTGTGTGTGTGTGTGTGTGTGTGTGTGTGTGTGTGTGTGTGTGTTAGGGTTAGACCAATATATTTATTAAAAATCAGATATTCCAAGGTTCCTCCCTGACAACAACTAGTGGATGTTTTTTTATCATCATTATCATTATCATTATCATTATCATTATCATTATCATTTCAGATGTCTGACGAGAGAAATCATTCCAGTGTGGTGTAGAAGTATTTTACTCGACAGCTTGAGGGGCGTCAGTCTGTAAAACCTGCAGTGAACCCAATTAATTACATCAGTGTGGCTTTCAATGGAGAGTTTTAGTGTCACATCATCGTCTAAATGCTGTTTCAGAGGCTTTTCCACCCTGAAAAAAATAAAATACTGTGAGTAACACACAACTATTGAATATTGCAAAAACACTGCCATCGGCATCGGCCTTCAAAACCCCAGTCGAACCCGAGTGTGTGTGTGCGTGTGCGTTCATATAAGCATGCGCTCGTGTGCGCCTGGGGCTGTGTCTTTCTTATGTGGCTGCGAGAGTCTCAACGCATTTAATGAAAGGCGAATGCTTTCTAACTCAGTGATTGGTAACATATTGGCCGATCAGCACACGTCACACACGCAGCGTTTGAGAACTCGTACTCCACATGTTGTTGCAATAGGAGAAAGAAATGACCCAAAGAAACAGGGGAGGAAATATCTGCGCTTCACCCTATCTGGTCAGTACCTGAGGCGAGGAGCAGGCGGGGTTGTGGGCAGGACCTGGTATGCCCATCATACCGGACATCTGTCTTTCCATCTGGAGGAGGAAAAAAGAATGACCTTTTAACCGGGTGGGGTGATAAAAAGCTTTAACACAACAACAACCTCAAGTATGAAGAATTCCTCACCGGGTCACATCCATCTAGAGTTTGACACTTTTGATTAATTCATCACACAAGAGAGCGAAGTGACTTTTTCTGTCGGCCATGAATATTTCCGACACGGGGTTCTTGACCACTTTGGCCACTATACCGTCATCTATAAATCATACGCACGCATGTCTGAATGTGAACGTATGTGTGTGGAGCGTAGAAACCCGGCCCTCTAATACTTACGGGCATGTGCTGAGCAGATGCCCCTTGCATGGCGGGGTCTGGCAGGGTGCCAGGCATCGAGGCTGGCAGGGGTTGTCTCTGTCTGTTCCTCATGTGGTGGAGGGAGGACAGCGGCCCAGGAACTGGTCTGTGGTCAGCCAGAGGGAGAGGGGGAAGAGAGGGAGGGGTCAACGTCAGAGCACTATCTACAGCTAGAGTTTCACTGATCCAGGTTCAGAGAGAGTCGCAAGTTGAAACATTTATATCCTAATGGTAGACGTGAAGGTGAGATCGAGATAGATGTGGGAGGAGTAGAAGAACGTGGTGAAAAAAGTCAAGTGGAGAAAGATGGATGGATGGGATAAAACAAGGCATAAATGGAAAAAGTAATGGAGAGACCATTGTATAACCAGAAGGTCTCAGGTTCAATCCCAGTGTCCTTGAGCAAGACGCTGAGCTGAGATGAATGACAATGGAAAGTATGATGAAAAGAAGAGAGAATGAGAGATATGGAAAAAGTAACAGATTGGGAGGGAGGAGAGAGGCCTAGGGATCACAGCGGGGATGCAGAGTCCCAGGGTGCCATGTGCTGACGTAGCGCTTCTGGCTCTCGGCCAATCGAGCGGCGTGGGCCTCCTGGGCTGCGGTGAGGTCATCGCTGATGATGTCACCGCCGAATCTGGAGTATGCGGCCAATTTATCGTACAACAAAGTACAGACAAACCAAAACAGCATTTCCTAACGTAACCACAACAGTCCTGCCGGGCCAGTCGCCAGACACTCGGAGACTAGGTCGCTATGGAAACCGGTGGTAAACACGGCGGGAAACAGTCGGACACCCGATCCACGGCTCATTTAGCAACACTTAGCTGGTTTCACACAGCAACATGCTGTCTGAATTCAGCTGGCACTGATTTACTGTACCGTGATGGACTGTCAGCTCTCTCTCCACTGTCCTGTCATGTTCTGTCTGGTCCTGGACAGATGTTTGGAGCTTATTATGTCATTGACTACTTATGGTACCTTGACTCATCCAATCAACTGCAGAGATATGACAGAGGCGCTTTAAATATTGTTTATCTAAGGGTTGCAAGCAGAAATCAGTTGTGGGTCTGCCTGTGGGTCTCTGGATGACAGCACTAATATGTTTTGATAAGCTTGGGTGTCAGGGTGAGACAATGACGTTCATTCGAGTCTTCCTTGGGCTGCAAAGTTTTAACAACAGTGTTATTCTTGCCATGAAATTAATGATGGAATAGCTCATTGCCGAGCTGTTACATCATTGTGTTTTTATAATGCAGTCAACGATGCCTATGACGAGAAGAAATTGTGTAAAAGATGATCCTAACTATCTTTGAAAAAAGTTACTATTTTGTTACTATTTTGTTAAGAGAAAACTTATTATTACTATTATACTTATTATTTCATTTATTATTATAGGCTTCTGGATTATGGCACAAAGGATTACAGCATCAAATCCTGAATACTGGTAAATGCTCCTATCACAGACATGCATTCAGTCTTGTAGACTAGCAAATGAAAGTGCATGCTTGCCATTGGAGTAATGCACACAGACACGAATGCATCCGTGAGTGTGGAGTGCAACGGCTGTTTGTCCACCTTGTAAAAGACACCTCCGAGGTGTGAAAATAGCGTGAGAAATGTCTAGATGTTGCAAATATAATCTAGTGCAGTGGCGATCATTAGCCTAAAATCCTACACCATTTTAGTCAGTAAGCAATTCACCCAAACTATGAATTTAAAGCACATTTTCATGTTCTTTTCATACGACTACATTTAAAAACAAACTGAAACTGAACTGTTTAACAGCCCACATTATATGGATATTACTCAGATATCCAGATTATTGAAGTGTCCACTGGGTTCCACACAACCAAAGCCGAAAGGGGAGTGGGAAAAGCTGCTGTGAGCTGGGGAGATGAAAGACAGGAACTCCTCTAATCTGTCTGTTGAACCGGCTGATAACCAGGGAGCCATGGAAGCTACGCAGGCACTGAGACTCCAGTCTGGCTCTGGGTGAGACTTAACTGGGGGAGGGGGGGGGGGGGCGTAGATGGGTGGCTGGCTGGGTGGGTGGGTGTTGTCGGTGGTCCATTGGTTGTCTGTCTATCTGTAAGGTCTCGCTATTTACTTCACTCCCTTCATCCTTGGATGTTCTCGCACTCTTTCCTTTTTCCCTTCTTTCTCTCAATTCATTAGTGCACTGATAAATAATGCATCGGGAAATGTCCGTCCCTGCCAGACAGAATGAGTTATACCTCTGCCAAAAACAGGAGGGGCGAGATGGGGGAAAAAGGAGAGGAAGAAAGAGTGAGAAAAGGCCACATTTACAGGACATATACTGTTATGTGTGCGTGTGTGATAAAGAGAGTACGGATGCATGGATGCATGGATGGATGGATGGATGGATGGAGTCCGGTCCGTGTGCGTGCTTTTATGTGTGTATGTGTACGTCCATAGCTATACTCACCCCGAGTGTGTGAGGGTGGAGGGGGCCTGGGTGATGACTGAGCCGGACTGGGAGGAGGACAGGTCTGGCTGGCCAGCCAGACTGCAGCTAGGCCCCATCAGGGGACCATGGGGCTGGGGATGCTGCAGGGGATGGGTCTGGGGATGGTGGAGCGGTGGCTGGGGATGCGGGTGCTGAGGCTGGGGCGGGTGCTGGAGCTGAAGCTGAGGCTTGAGCTGGTGCTGGTTCTGACAGGACGAGCCATTACGAGAAAGAGTCTGTGCGGGGGGGAGGGGGGGCGGGGGGATTGGTAGTAACAAACAAACGTATGAGTGTGTGGGAGGTTGCATTTATTTATGTGTGTGTGTGTCTGAATGTGTTGCGTGTTTTGATGCCTAGCTGTTTAATTTACAGGGGAGAGAATGTGATCGCCTGGTGTGTCTTTCCTGCTGCAGGTCAGATATCTGCAGCCGTCTAATTGGGTCTGTCTGTCTTTATCTCCCTCACATGCAACTGTCACTCAAAACACGAACCTGACAGACCTCACAAGCAAACGCCGATCTGCATCATTTGCCGATTCATGCCTCCTAATCCTTTGGGCTCTCTTCAGCCCTGTATTGCCCTGTTTTCTGTACGATTTCCCATAGCGTCTGTACCTGTTTGCTGTTTTCCTCTTCTTGCGCCTGCAGAAACTCTTCCTCTATCTCCTTGAATAGCCCCACTTCTTCACAGTTCCGCAAAAAACGGGTTGGCGTCGGAGTCTGGTCTGGAAGCATTACATACAAACGAAAGAAAAACACAGGTTCATGAAAATGTTTCCCCACAATAGCCTCTCCTGTTGGAGTCTACGCTCTGTCTAAAACAACTGTCATCCTGGTTGTATCACCAAGGAGACAAACAGGGCCGCCCCTCAGCCGCTCTCTCTCTCTCTCTCTGTGATAACATCAGTCTGCCTCTCTGCGCCGTCTAAACATGCAGGGGTGAAAGGTCAGCTGGTCTTTGTTTTGACATGAGGTTTCCTGCAGGAGGCGTGACAGGCTGCAGGACAGAGAGGCGGAGAGAGAGAGAGAGAAAGCGACTGGAGAGGTCAGAGGTCACGCCGATGTTTACATCGAGACAGACAGCTGTTTCTATGGTTACAGACGGTGTGTCACGTGAGGGTGTTTTGATCAGGCGTCTGTGCAGTGTATCACGGCAGTACCGCGTAGAAACTGCATCATGTAACGCTTGGGAAGTTAGACTTAGGGTTTAGCCAATATATTGGCTAAACCCTAATGCACAAGGTAGAAAAGTGGGGTTTCATGCCCAGAAATAGCCAATTGGTCAAATCCCCCACCCCTGGAACCACGTGTTACCCCCAACTGATCGAATCCCGATAACTTTTTTTCTCCTGTGCCCCCACTACCATCTCCCTCGCCTCTTTCCCACTCCCTAAATAAACCAAAGCGGGGGCTTCCACTACAACATCAATATGTTTGGTCTCATCTGACCGGAGTATATACTGTACTTGCTGCAACATGAGCAGCTCTGTTCCACGGCACTGTCTATCTGTGTGAAGGACGCCTGTATCAACCTTATCTGATTTCATACTGTATAACCTAGCAGCATCATTTTCTCATCAAGCGCTGATCCTAAAAGAGGTCATCGCACGCACACACACTCACAAACACACACACACTCACTCCCGAGCCAGGCGACGGCAAATCTGAGCAGCATATTTAGGTTTAAGCATCAAAGAGTGGGAGAAGAAGGGAGGTTATGGGGGAGTGAAGGGGGGGAGCTGTGCCAATAAGGGGACTAGTTATAAACTAAATATTGCGAGAGGATCAGAGTCACCAGACACACAAACTCTATCCTATGAAAACCAGATTGAGCGGCGAAACACAAATAAAGCATCTTGGTTGGACGCGGGACGGAAGACCGGAGATTGGCGAGATGTTTTCTATCTTCTAACTGTGTCGTTTCGGTCGGTTTCCTCGTGGTCGCTAACCTGTGAAAGCGTTATCCGCCTTGATGGAGTGGAACTTGAGGGTCATCTCATGCTTGTGCCTGTGGATCATCAGATGCTCTTCTAACTGGAAGCGCTGCAGCACAAACCGCAGAGAGAGAGAGACAGATATGAAGAAACGCATGCAATCGAATGGCATGACGCATGAAACGACAAACTCAGCTAAATCTCCAGTAAATGCCTCCTCTTAACTGACTGTCAATGGAGAGTTTTTACAATATGAATCGCTCTAAATTATTTTTTTCCCATATTGTATTGAGTTATTTCGGCAATATTTCTCCATTGATTAAAACTGCATTCATCATCTATATCTATGCATAAGACAAATAAGTAAAGCAGCTAAACAAGAGCTAAGACAAATAAGTGAAGCATATAAGCATATAAGCAAGTGCTAACACACACACACACACACACACACACACACACACACCACTCACCTGAGAGCAGCCTTGGGCGCTGCATACGTAGGGCCTGTCCTGTTTGTCATTCATGTCACACACAAACCTACACAAACAGAAGAACAGAGAAGACGCACACAATGAAGTTATATTAAGTTAACCTGCCGTGATCTCCCTCGCCTCAGTTCACGCAACACTTAGCCGGTGGCTTCAGAGGTTTTCAGTCTCTTTTCTCTATTCAATCCTATACTTCAGTTTCCATTGAGAAAAACGCCTTCGGGTAAATCTGACGGTCTAAGCTGGTATAATATTGTCGTCCTCCTGTTGTCTTGTCTTTATTGTCGGGACCTGTAATGAGTCAGGTGCCATGGATGATGGATGTCCCCACCCTGAGACAGAACCTTATCTTGTGGAAAATGATCCCTTCAGTGCCAGTGGGATTGCAACACACACTGGCTCAGGTTCAGGGATGACGTTGTTACTGTATAGGCTCTCGTCGTTTTTTAATTCGGACACATACATACAGTTATTTCTCCAATCTTTCCTAATATTGGTTAAGAGTACGTAGGGGAGTATGTAGCGAAGAGCAAAGCGCGGAGCAAATGTTTCAGCCTCCTATCAGGCCTTCATCAGTGAGTCAGTTAGAAAAGATTGGACTGATGTTACAAGTATGATGAAAGGACACATGCTTGCCATGCATAACATGAGCTAGAGAGAGAGAGAGAGAGAGAGAGAGAGAGAAGGGGAGAGAGAGAGAGAGCAACCAAGTGAGTGAGAGACAAGCAAACCACAGAGAAAGATGAAGCCCAAATCGGAAAAAATAGAAACAAATATAGAACAGAGCACAACGGAAAACTCGCTCGCAGCGCTAACCTAAGCTTGACCCTGTCGGCTCTCTGGTGGAGATATTAAGCCAATGGAGGAGGTTGGTGGTGGTGGGGGGGGGGGGGTGGGGGGTGGTGGTGGTGGTGGTGGTGGTGGTGGTGGTAATTATGACTTATTTGAAGTGCTGTTGTTGCTGCTACTGCTGCCGCCGGCCCGTCATTTTCCACCGGGAGCGAGGGAGCCCGTCAACTCCGCGACCCCCGGGGCATTCCTCTGAGCCCTGGGTCAGCGGCACAACACTCACACAGCAGACCCAGAGGTCACACGGTGCTGACCTTTCCTCGACTTTCATCCTCTCACATGCACACTGAGTCATAACCGCAATGAGGAATCGGAAAAGGGAAGTGATGAAGAAGTTTTGGCGGTGACGAGGACTGGTGATGAAAGGAGGGTTCAACTTTTAGGTATATCAAATTGATGATACCCGCCTCTCTATAGACACACACACACACACACACACACACACACACACACACACACACACACACAGCTCCTGGTGCGCTGCAACTGTTAGTTTGGGTCCTGGTGTTATGGGAAAGAGTGAGAGCTTAAAGAGACGGGGCAAAAGTACATGCTTCCATAAGAAATGGATAGTGGGTGGGTGGAGAGTGACGATGGAGAGAGGGGTGGAATGGGCAAGGGGTGGTGAAGGATGAAGAGAAAGAGAGAGGGGAGGACACACTGAATGGGAGAGAGAAAAAGGAATGAGGGTGGGAGGCGTCAGAGGGAGGGAGGGAGGGAGAGGAGGGAGAGGTGGTTGTACTGTACTCATGACAGGTTTGAACCTGCCTCAGCCCCCATTTTCCACCACCCCCCCCCTCCTCGGGCAAGTAGAGGTGACTTCATAGGTGTGTGTGTGTGTCTGTGTGTGTGTGTGTGTGTGTGTGTGTGTGTGTGTGTGTGTGTGTTAGAGAAAGAAAGAGTGAGCAAGTGAGTGCCACAGAGACCACGAGAAAGGGAGATAGATAGATAGATAGATAGATGGATAGACAGACAGACAGACAGACAGACAGACGGTCAGTCAGTGAACTTCTCCATCATCATCATCATCATCATCGTGTCTTGGTACCTGACAGCAGTGTAGCTTTTTTTTCCTATCAGTCCTCTTTTCAGCAGCACTGGTCCCACAGCAGATAAGCAGACTCAGCACATTTCCAGCAAAACCTTCTGTCAATGTGGTTACGTCAACCGGCCTGCAGAATGACGTCAGCCTTAATACATAAATCCAACGACAGACCCAACGACACGCTGCCAATACGAGATGGATTAGTTTCAGTGTTGTCGGCTGTCGTTGAAAAATGTAAACGTTGGGCGACTAAATGATCGTTTCACCCTGATCACTGTCGTCGCGCTACGCTCACGAGCGTCACAACTGGGGTACACTGACACACACAGACACACACAGACACACACACACACACACACACACACTAAAGAAAAGTTGCAAAATCACCTGTAGTAGGCAACGGCCATCCAAAATATCCAAAGAGCAACTTCGGTCAGTTACAACCTCCCATGTTTGATGGAGGAATGTCAGCATCAAACGGTCCGCGCCGGCTTGGAGCTCGTTCAAGTCAAAGTAGCGGTTTTGACAAGCAAATCCCCCGACAGACAGTCAGTCCCCTCGGCTACAGAACATGACCCGGTTTGTATCGCTCCGTGAGCAACCTGTTCAACTCATAAACAAGCCCGACACGGCACGGCTGGGGAGTGCAGTCACACCCCCCAAATAGACACTCGCACTCAACCCGTCCGCCTGACGTTGAGACGAAACGGGACAGCCAGCCAGCCAGCAGTGTTCCCGTTAACTTTCCGGCGTTAGAAAATCATATTCTCCAAGAAAAAAAAAACACAAAACAAAAAAAAAAACAATCCAACAAACTGTGGTCGGTGTCAGCAGAGCGCTTACCGCGGAGCTTAAATAGTTTTGTGAATGAAAGTTAGTTTGCGGAGGCTTACCTACAAGTACAGAGCGACCAGCGGCGCTGAGAGAGGAACCACGTTGGACTGGAGAGAGATTACAATACGTTCTATTTACAGAAGCATTACATCACCCCCCCGGTGACGTCACGTGGGATTCCTGAACTTCTAAATCATTGCGGTGCGGTCCGGTCCGGAGGTTGGGGGGGGCGGGGTTAACGACGCCGGTAGTCTCGGGGAGGTGGGTAGGGGCGGCGGCGGCAAAGAGAGAAGTGAACGGGACAGTGGACGGGACTGGCAGACATGCCAGACAGACAGACCGACGTATACACCAACAGCAACGTGACGGGACACGCGACAGACCGGTGAAACGGAGGGGGCGGGCGGTTGAAGGACTGTTTTTCCGCCCCTCGGTGTCTGAAGCGGGGCGTCCCAACGCCTATGTCGAGTTTACGCGTCAAAAACAAGTAAACTGCCAAGTTTTTCATCGGTTATGTTGTGGTTACATGTGGTGTGGAGTGTTTTTATCAAAATGCTGTGATGAAAAATGCATAAACTATAGGATTGTGTGAAGAAGTGCGAAGTGAAAAGTCGGCGATGCTCTGCCCCGACAAGAACAAGTGATGGATCTGTAAAAGGGCTCTTCCCCAAAATAACAAAAACCCCCAAAACAGTTGTACTAATGCTAATACTAAAACTACTACTAATAATAATATTAAGAAGAATGATTCATATTATTATTATAGATATAATATAATTTATTAATTACATTAATTGTTAAGAAGAACAATAATAATGTCACATAAGGGTTTTTATTTTCACTCAAAGTTCCAGTTCTGAACGGGTTAATAAAGCATCTCCAAATTTCAGGCGTCAGTTAGTCTCATGTACTCTTGAAATTTTGCTTGTAGGCTAAAACAAATCATAGTCCAGAAATGTCCTTCAGAGCTCAGACCAGTGTCCCTTTGCCCTCTACTTTCCCCTTTGATGACAAGCCCTTTTACAAATTTGGACCATCCCTACTACCACTACCCTCCCCTCCATCACCATCTTCACATCAACCCTCACTGAATGTCTCCTGAGCTCAAGCCATTGTGCTAGGAGCTTTCTGTCTTACCTGTGCTTGCAGGTGGTGAAATGAGTAACAGAGCTCCTTAGAGTAAATAAGTGATGACTGGGGAACAGAGTAACAGCAGCCCGTCTTAATAGAAGGGAGGTGAGGGGACCACAGTTGATGATATTGCGCAGGAACAGCTTTTCATCCTACAGGGAAAATACCCCCCGCAATTTTAAGTATTTCAGTTAGGCAACCCTGAAAAATATGCCTATATTTGCAATTTGACCATTTCAAATTGCATAAAGTAAAAGACTGAATATTATTGCAAGAAATCACATTGGTCATAGAAATTAGGAGGAACAGTTTTGGCCATTCACATCTACCAACCAACCAAGCCATTAATATGTCTGCCATATTTGGTTAGGCTTTCCTGTGTTCCAGCAGTGCTGGAGCTAAACAGAGGAATCTGGTTTTGTTGTGGTTAAAGTGTGAGGCCAGACCAAACCCTACTGACTCATCTTCCACCAATCACCCAAAGTATGCAAATTCTGGTGGCCACGGCAACAGAAAGAAACAGGAAGTTGTGATGATGTCAAACTGTGTGATTCTGGCTCTTTGCCATGTGGATGAATCATTCCGATTTTCTTTTCAGTCAAGATACGGGATGCGTGTGTGTGTGTGTGTGTGCCCGGGTAGAATAAGATCCTGAGTGTAACATAACACACAGTAAGTGCATGACGGCAGCCAGTAAGACTCTGGCTAGTGCCCTGCAGCAGACTGTACCCCTGACATTACAACTACCTCCATAACTCAAAGGCTATTACCAGCCATTACCATCTGGCATCCTCACCTTGGCTTGGCTTTTAACAGCCAAAATGGGAGTTCTTGATGGTCCAGAATTGCCTGCTCAGGGCCTCATATCACCTTGTCTGTAAATATGTGGTGATTAAGGTCAAAGGTCAATCAATTGCAGCATCACCCTCAGTGTGGGTAAGTCACACATGGTTCAGCGGTCCTACTGTTTCAAATTGTAATAAACATTTTTCATATGTGGTATCGATGAAGCTGGTGGTACTCCCAGGTGTAACTGTAATATTTGAAAAAAAAGTAGTGGAATCAGAATACACACATTTGAAGAGTATCATGAGTATTTGGGTTACAGTTACATTATTTTTGTAATCTGATTATGTAATGCAAGGGCTACAGTTAAATTTATACCCAGAGCTGCTCACACATAGAGCTCTATGAAAGCTGGGTACTGGTGTGTGTGAGTGTGTGTGTGAGAGAGAGAGTTTGTTATGACTTTTTTAGGTCTGTGCTATAAAAGTATGTGAACATCTGAGTTGCGTATTGGTCACCGCATGTGCCTACTGGCGGGACGCTGTCTATCTTGAGTGAAAAGGACCATGAAACACACCCCGGATAATCTGATAATCCGTACTACTCTGTAATCTATCCCACACCGTAATCTGGCGCGCCACCCACAGGCAGTGGCCTGATAGATCAGATGATGTCATGCACCATAAACTCAACCCCTCTCTCTCTCTCTCTCTCTCTCTCTCTCTCTCTATCTCGCTCTTCTTTAACAACAGATGCTAGCACTTCTCATTTACGTAATGGTGTTAGGAACTGCGTCACAGTTCTGATACACCAGTGTGTAATGAGTGTGTTTATGTTGAGTGTGTGTCTGCGTGTTTGTGTGTAAGGGAGAACATCTGTGCTGGGCTGGTGATGTCACTGGATTTCTATACTGTACATGTGTGTGTGAGAGACCGTGGACGCTGATGATGTCATGCTGTGTGTGTGTGTGTATGAGGGCTGGAATGGTTGCTAGTTTTAATGCTTATTTGCTGCAGTGGGTCGGGGTGTATTTAATGTTTTGTGTGTGTGTGTGTTTTCCCATGCTTGGGCGGACAGAGGGTGGTTGGAAAAAGAGTGAGTGTGTTCCCTGGTCCTAAGGTTGTTTGCTGAAGTCACTGGCCAGTGGTTTATGACAGCCATTTTAACGCTCGATTAACAGCTCCAACACAGGCCAACCGGCCCTGGTTAGCCAGCCCCAGTGATTTAAGGACATTCTCCTCTCTCTGTGGGAGCCAACACACACACACACACACACACACACACACACACACACGGTAGTATGGTCTCTCCTTCTAGACCACTAAGTCATTATGGGGGAACATTAATCACTAAAGGTTATGGATGTAATTGATTCTGTTGTCAATGGGTTATGCAACAGTTATAACTTAAATATTGATACACACACACACACACACACACACACACACACAGACACACACACAAACACACCACACACATACACACGTGTGTAGTTACACCCCTTTATTTTGGCTAATATGTGACATTAACTGTGGTCACTTTGTTTGCCAGGGTTAAATAGATGGAGAATCATCAGAATTGTTGTTTATAAAATATTAGGATTAGCAAAAGCAACACTACTTTTCCATACTAAAAACAATGATGAATTCTGGAATTCAAAAGATATTGTAAATTATGTAAAAGATTAAAAGACTTTAATCCCACTATACCATGGTGAAGACGGTAAGATAGATAGATAGATAGATAGATAGATAGATAGATAGATAGATAGATAGATAGATAGATAGATAGATAGATAGATAGATAGATAGATAGATAGATATTTATTGTCCCCGAGGGGAAATTGCAGTTTGCAGCAGCACAAGACAACAGGCACATATCACTATACAATAAGAGAGGAAACTAAGAATTGTCCTCGGAAGGTTAAGAGTAATTCAGTTCATTAACATCTTTTTGTTTCACAGCCTGGTCATCATTCTGAGACTTGCATGCAGCTAGTCCAATTCTTGACCTCCCTCAGTGGATTCTAGATGGGCCTGGTCACCAGGAGCTCATCCAGACCTGTCCTTAAAACCCATACAGCATCAGAGAGAGAAATTGGGTGAGTGGGTCCACAAGTGACCTACTGTAATCATGGGAAGAAAGCCGTCTCAATTTACAAAAGGTTTGGGGATGATAGCCCACTTTTCATGATGGGCGATAATGATCAGAACATGATCATCCCCTTTACAGAACCTGAGGCTCAAGAGAAGTTTTTTTTTGTCCCTATGCCAGCTGGTAGGTGCCAACCTGTGTATCCTCCAACAGTACCTTTTGGGAAGCTTGCAGTGGGGCACTAAATCCAGATAGGCAGCGACTACACCACAGGCTAGGCACCGGAAAGCCCTGGAGGAATGTAATTAATGTAGGAAGGCTCCCATGACAAAAACAGGCCAGGAAGAAGATGAAGAGAATATAACTCTGCTTACGCCACCTCTGTTTACGCACCCACAAGCACTTGATCAATAGGAGCAAGAACCACAGCATGTCCATGCACAAAGAAAATGTTATGACAAGCTGACAAAAATAGTTGAAACTTATTATGTTCACGCCATTGGCCTACATTCTGATGCATCTCTCTCTGCAATCTAAAAGTCTCCACATTTTGCATGTGGTTGATGTTATTTCTTTAATCTTTGCATCATCTAACATGTGAGTGTTAATAGAGTAGATAAGAAAGTGATTCATAGTCGCGGTGAACACATTGCTCTCAGTGTGGGTCAACCAATGATCACAGCCCAGCTCCTGTAATAACAGAGCCTCGGGGCACCGACAACGACAGGTAGGCTGGACGTGACGTCAGCTGCCATTAGCCAGCCCTCCTCCTCTCCAGCCGTCCCCACCCCCACCGTCCCGCCTGCCTCCCAGCTGCGTCCGCCGCTGTCCTGTCTGGCCGCCCGGTGTCTGCTCCGCTGCTCCCCGCTCTACCCCGCTCCCACCCCGGACCCGAAACCTCTGCCTCCTCGTACACCACCCCAGCTCCCGGACCCCCCCCCCCCAGTGAATGCACCAGCAAGGAAAATATGACGGGCATCGCCGCCGCTTCTTTCTTCTCTAATTCGTGCAGGTTCGGGGGCTGCGGGCTCCAGTTTGAGTCTCTGGCCGAGCTTATCGTCCACATCGAGGACAATCACATCGGTGAGTCGGGGACAGGGGGGAGAGGAGCTAACCAGCTAGCTGGTACTAGCTACCGCCCTAGCTAGTTAGCTACCGCCAGCCTCGGCTTGCATTCCGCTATGCCTGCTGCTGCTCTCCGTCGAGGCTCGCCTCACTTCGCTGCTAATCAACGACGCGAAGCTCTCACTTTTTGGGGGGAAATAGTAGCCATGCGTGGATGGTGTGTGTCTCTGTGGGTATGTGTGGCGGTGGCTTGTTTTTGTTTTGCTTTGCATGGTAGTAGTTATCGTCTTGCAGCGGTAACTAGTGTGCGAGGGCCGCCTAGGTCTCACCATAGGTGAAACTAGCATCCCGGCCAGGCAGCGGGTTCAGAGCTAACGTTACGGACGAGCCCGTGTTTACGTTTCCAGGCCTGCGTTGCTGCACTGCAGCCGGGCTCCTCTCACACGGTTTGTGTATTGAGCTGATATGCAAGTCTGTCGCTTGTATCACCTCAACTCGTCAAGACGCCACCTTTTGCAATGTCTTCCGATAATGATGGTGACTTGTAATTGCCTTTGACACCTTGATACTTTGATAATGGAATGCAGTCGCGCCGCGGCAATTCACCTTGTTTGATTTTATTTGACTCTTGTGAGTTTTTCCCCCCTGCACAAGTCTCAACTTGTTGCGTTGTTGCAGTTCCCCCATCAGAGTCATTAAAGCCTCTGGTAACCTGTCACCAGGGATGTGCCTCAAACCAGTTGACCCATCTTTTTAGACTTAAATCATAACATCATAGTAGGTTGTATGACTGATGTAAGGAATGTGAAGATATGGTCTTTTGGGGAAATAAAAACACACTAAGTAATTCTTTTCTGAAAATATAATTTATTTTTGTTTATATTTATTTGCCTTATGAAGATCACCTCCTGGTGGTAACCACTACATGACTGCCTGTCACATAGTATCACCTGGCTACTCAAGAATAAATTGGATAGTAAGTTTTAATTGCACAGTTATTATCTTTTATTGTACCTGATAATTATACTAACTGCAACCTGGCTGTTAAACGTATCCCTAGTAGATAATATATCAGAGTATGTGTGGCTTTAAATCAGCAGCATTGTCCAGTCGTTTTGTGATAACACTTTGCGCCCCATTCCTATTTCCCTGATCTGGAAAAAACATTCAGATGTAGTGTAATTACTAGCCTGTAATTGTCACTTTCTGAAGCGCAGATCAACCTCTTACTTTTACTCATTCACCTAGTGTGAAATAATCCGGTGGATCATCCTATAATCCACCGTAGCAGATTATATTATAGATGCATTTAGGCAGTTGTGAGCCACTAAAAAGGAACACAACACAAAATAATGAGTAGCAAAGTTGACCCAGGCTAATCATTATTAGTGGCATGCATCCATCCTCAGGAGTCGAGGAAGGGGGGGCGCAAATGGATGCTCTGCTGAGCCAGTCTCCATGGCAACTGGCTGTCACCGAAGGGGTTGGGGGCAGTTTATTGGCTGAGGGATAGCACACCTGCTGTCTCACTAACAAAGGATGCTCCCAAGCAACCAGCTGTGGTTGTGGTGACACCCGACGTGATGTCACGTCACATCGGGACAGGACGGGTGTGCTGAGATTTTAAAGGGGTTGCATTCTGTGTGAGTGTTTGTGTCTATGGGTTGGGGTGGAGTGGAGTGAGATGGGGTGTATGTGGACCACGTATCGTCATACCATATGCTCCCTGGATCACTTCCAAATTAATCAGAGGGAAATTAAGACCGCCCACTGGTTGCTTGTGAATACCCATGTGATTGTCTTTTAAATGACCTATCATATGTGTGACGTAGAGACACGCCACATTGCTCATTTAGTAGTGAGTTAATACTAGGCATTATCTCATGGAAATGGAAGGATAGATATTGCCCCCCCCCCCCCGTTCCATCGTCCAACTCAAACCGCACACACACATACACCCCATCTGGCTCTTAGCTTGACCTTTGACCCCCAGCAGCCAGCTGAGCATCATAGGGGTCACCAGTCGGCTCACAGAGGTTAATGAGTCCCCCCTCTGCTCGCTTTACAGTGACTAGTCATCAGCCGCATCCAGATCACACAGTTTAATCAATAACGCTCTCAAGATCAGTTACCACAGAAACAAGCATGACAGATGGAGGGGATTGGGGTGGCGGGGGTGCGCTAGTGGCTCTTGGCAATCCTTTGGTTTTGAATCAATAATCAATCAAATGATTAGCTAATTTGGTACGACTAGCTGTTTCATCATGTGAGACCTCAGATAGGGTATATGAGGCGTGGCTAGATAATGGATTGCTTGGCTGTCAAATGTGGTCTATCCTCCTGCAGCGTGCAAATGGATTCCCAGAAAGCTGGCACTAACCGTTATTAAAACCATAAATCAGATGATCTGGAGGTGGTAAAAGGCTTGTACTAGCGACCATCAATGGCAGTAAAATCTAGTCGGTGTGCCTCAGGTCAGGGTGCAAGTACCAGTGGTGGCCCGTCATCGAAAAATACGGTCACGGGCACAGACAGCGCTGCCCTCTTGTGGTAGGGGAGGGTAGCGCTGTCACTATGTGCTGCCTGGTTAAACGAAGACATGTCTGCCTTTGGGTTGGCCTCCCCCGGTGTATCTCAGATCTCCCAAGTGTGTGCCTTATCTTGGCTCCGAACCCCTGTGTAGGTCTATCTTTAAAATGACGTGGCATAGCTGGCAACAAGTTAAGACCAGAGGAATCTTTAATGATCCCCGTGGGGTAATTGGGTAAAGACTGAGTCTTAAACACGGAGGTAATCCTGAATCCTGAAAGATTAGGGAGTTTTGGTTTCGATGACATTCCCTTGATGTTTAGATTACAGTTGACCGAGAAAGGAAGTGGCCTCGGTGAACTGTGGGGCTGTTGTGTTTATTTGTTGTCGGAGGCTTTGTGTGGTGACTGTAGGTAACGTCTAAGGAATGTAATGATGTCAGTCTTGTCTGTGTGTGTGTGTGTGTGTGTGTGTGTGTGTGCGCAAAGTGGCGTTCCCTTCTCCCTACCTGCACAAGCACATACCTGCCTCTTACCTCAACGGAGGGACGTGGGGAGGGAGAGGAAGATAGAGAGGGGATTGAGAAGTGAGGAAGAGACTCAAAGAGAGAAGACTCAAAGAAAAAAAAAAAAAGAGAGGGAAAGCACGGGGAAATTCCAACTACCTCAGCCCAACACTGTCAGAGGGGTTACACATACCTTTTTTTTATTCAGCTTTGCTTTGACTGATTTTAAATATAAGCTTGGAGTCAAAGGCGGGCTTAGATTTATCCTCCTCCCTGTTAGCATGAGGTGTCAGGCCAGCACCATGTCTCTGCTGGAGCACGCTGAGAACTAACCTAACTCTGAGGGGAATTTATCTTTCAGCCCACAGGCCCGGCTAGGCTGTATCCCGATGTCTAGGTTTCCTCCTCTCTATTTTCCTAACCTTAAATCTGTGTGCAAAAGCAATATGTCGAGGCAACTTGAACCTGTTTTGCTGTGCCAGAGAAGAAAGCCTGTTGTTGGAGATAGACCTTGAATCAAATCCACTGTTGTTAGTAATGAGGTTGTTAGTAATTGAAAGTAAGGGGACTAGGACAGCGCAAAGGAGGCATTGTGTCAATATTGGAATGTGGCCCTTGTATTTTTTTGGACGATTCTAGGTTGTTTATCATCCTTCTTTCTGAGGTGTGGCATGGAAAGGTGTGTGTCTATGTGTGTGT
>JAXDDW010000009.1:10787500-10800000 GCA_034670385.1 Hoplostethus mediterraneus | reverse complement strand
CTTTGTAGCCAAGTCTTTCTGCAGTATCCACGTCATCAGCCTAGAGTGTTATTATTCCGTGTTCCAGTGCTACGTAGTGCTCAGATCAGTCACGTGTCTGTGCCAGGCCGCCATTACTTTAAACTCCCGTGGAGCAGGAGTGCAGGGGGCGGCGTGGCGTCACGTAGTTTGTTCCCCTGACTGGGATTTCATCATTCGTTGCCTCTAAAAAAACCAAACAAAAACAAAAAAACAGACAAAACAACTGAACTGGTGCGGTGCCCACGCCAGGACGCATTCATGATGTCATTCCCCTCATCAAGCACAACGTTTGTTTTTGGTTTTGAGCGTTTCTCTCCTGGTCATTCGGTGGGCACGGTGACCCCTGACATGCACGCCCTCCTCTGATCCGATCTGCTGTTGCTATAGCGACCTCCAAGGTTGGCGCGCCCAAGTGACCTGTCGGTTTGAGTAGGTGCTACGTTAAATTCACAGTAACGCGTTACCTGAAGTTAATTGTCTTAAAATATAATCAAATGACATTCAATCTAATGTCATTTAAAGATACAGTCGCCCCATAAAGTATTCAACCCCCTCGTTTTTTTTTTATTACAGTGCTTATAATGCGCTTATGATGCCTTATACGTCTTCAAATAGCGTGTTACCAAATTCACAAGCACAAAGGTGGCTTGAAAGACACGTCCATGTTCCGTGGCTACATCCCCTTTTCAGCTTAGCGCCAGTAAGTGAACCAGGATCTGTAAAAAAAAAAATTGTAAAAAATCGCGGTATCAGTTTCGGTGTACATCTGTGAACTCGCTAACCTGAAAGTAACCCTGAGATAATGGCGTGCGTGATAGGAAAACCCTCGTTCCTGCCCGTCAGTGTGGGGGGGGAGGGAGGGAGGGAGGGCTTCCGTGGCGGGGATCAGAGCAGAGACAGGCGGAGACGGAGAGTCTCCAAGTCGAGGTCTGTCAAACACTCGTAAAACCATCCCCGCGCCACGGAGACCGCCGTTACCATGGCAACAGTTCGGATACAGCCGTTAACGGGACCGCTCGCAGTATTAACACATATGGGAGAGGAGGAGCGGAGGGAGGGATTTCAATATACTGTGTACAGTGAATGTATTGTAATGTGAGTCTGTTGTCAAGTGCTTTTAAATTATATTTTCGTATGTAACGTGGAGACCAATGTTTCCTTTTTGTATGGGGGGACAACAGGATCTGAGGAGAGTGACTTGTAAATGATGTCAAACTGTCTTTCTATATAAAGAGAAGCTGCTTCTTAAATGTAAACAGGAAATGTCTGGGAAAAAAAAACAGCAAAATAAAGTAAAAAGCTCTGTAGCTCAAAAGAGGAGTGTTGTTTTTTTCCCCTGTTCTGTGTGAGACAATACTGACACCGAAATGAAGGACAAGATTACCACTGAATGCATTTAGACAAGCGTACTTTATTCATAAAGACCTTTTGCAATACACGCTTAAACCACCGTCCTTACATTCTTACATGAAAAGGGCTGTACTGGAGACGTGACGTACACACATTTTGACTTGTGATTACGGGGCGAGATCAATTTTTTAAAGCCTGAATACAACACTGTCCGCGGTCGGCTTGTAATGGCAGGAAAATAGACGAGCAGTAGGATGGAGACCACGCAAGTAGAGTAGGGGGGGGGGGACCTGACACACACACACACACACACACACATACATACATACACTCACACTCATGGGGGCTGACGTGGACCTGCACACAAGGGGAAAAGATTTTTCATCACAGTTCTAACTTTAAAACATGAAAGTACTCAACAATGAAAGCGTCGGTAGCTTAGTGTCCTGTGGTCTATTTGCCTTATACATTAAGATGCCTCTCCAGATTCTGAGCCATTTAACAAAGACCGGGAAGTGCACACCGGGGAAGTAAAACATCATTGGTCCATCATTCTGTCATCACTAAAAACATGAGGGGAAATACAGTGAGGGGGGGGGCAAGGTCACAACAGTAGTTCACACGGTAACTCTCCATAACTTATACTTCTTTTCGTATATACAGTACATTCAGAATAAAGCCTTATTTAGTGCAGATACATGAAACCGTAGTGCTGTTCTCCTTTAAAACACTATCATCACACGTACAGTAGTACGGTGGCTTGGGAGAAATCAAAGATCACCTCCCATTCAAGTCAATAAAATCCCCTTAGCCCTTCCCATGCCTCCCACCCCCCGCCGACCGTGCCTTTTCACTCTGCTTCAAAAACACAAAAACAGAATCAGATGAACTCTTACAGACGTACAGTAACACATTCAAATGGATCTAATTCTGGATTTATGCTTAGAGGCAGCATCACAGCTCCACCCCTCCCCCCTGTCCAAGCTACTCAGTGTCCCTTTACTGCAGCTGTGAATCACACGGACAATCAAAAGATGAAGCAATGTCTTGAACGGTGACTGGTTTTTCCAGTCGAATCCTACTTATTGTAAAGAAGCATTCAGGATAACTCGGAACAGGGGACGTTTCTGAGGTCGGAAGTGGACCCAAGAGATTTCGTTGTTTTTTTTTGCTCGAACATCAGAAACGTCGCAATTCTGAGTTGTTTTGAACACACTATATATGCATGCAGTAACAATGACACTATAGTCCCTTAAAGCAGAAAGATGAGCATTAAAATGAGACAAAAGTAAAAGGAAGCGCCATGGCAGCCCGGCACTACCCCGCTAGTGTTAACTGTCCCTTACCCGTGGTGTGTTACAGTGGAAGCTACCCTAGCCAGTAAACACCTTGGTGGAGTAGCCGCCAAAGGGGAAACACCGCTTCCTTTCAGAAGTGGACTACATCCTTTCTAACTTTTGTTGAGATCGCAATAAAAGTGCTAATGATTGTTTAGTAACAAGAGCGACTTAAAACCCAATCAAAATGAACTAACAGCTGAAAACACTTTCCCAAATCTCAAAATTCAGAGTTTGTCCTCTTCCTACACGCCTGCCGATTAACCCCAACCCCCCCCCCCCCCCCCCCCCCCCCCCCCCCCCCCGCCCCCCTCCACTCCACTTCCTAATCGATCTGGTCGAAGTTGAGCACGTGGCCGTCGAAGTGCGTGAGGACGTGCCTCTCGAAGAGGCGCTGCTGGCAGTTGAGGGGGAACTGCTCGGAGCAGACGGGGCAAACCTTCCAGTGGCTCTCCACGTGCTGCTCGAAGCTGCGCTGCTCGAAGTGGGGCGGGAAGATCACCTCGCACAGCGGGCAGCGCTTGTGAACGTCGCTGCTGGAGAGAGAGGAAGGGTCGGGGGGGGGGGAGAAGAGAGGGGTGAGACGGAGAAAGGATGTGAGTTTGGTTCAGATGATCAGATGATGATATACTGTACACTGATATAGTGCAGTTATAGCAGGGGCCATAGGCATTTGACCCAGACTGGCCCGTACTGCGTGGTACTCCGTGCCCCACCCCTCAAAATCTTGTTGTTGGTATGACCTGACACGGATCCTCCACCCTTTCTCTTTGTCTTGGCCACTGTCCTTTAATTTGCTTGTCTAAACTTTTCTTCATCTTTTGTTTGTCGTGTTGGTGAAGCACTTTGTAAACTTTGTTTAAGGAAAGTGCTATACAAATGAAGTTACTATGAAGTATTAGTATTGTGTGTGTGTGTGTGTGTGTGTGTGTGTGTGTGTGTGTGTTACCTGGAGTCGAAGCAGAAGTTGGTCCTGGCTTCATTGCGTCTAGTGGATGGATGATCGCAGGCTGGCTGAGCCCCGTCACCCACCTATGGCACATACAACACAAAGACACACCTTAGGGAAAAGATAACCATTCACGTGCTCTCTCTCTCTCTCTCTCTCACACACACACACACACACACACACACACACACACACATACACACTCACAGGTGTGCACTCCCTCCAAAGGTTAATAGCTCTTTAATGCAAAATGGAGATGTTGGGGTTGAAAGGGTGATGAAACCACTGTACCAGGGAAGAGCAGCGTGTGTGTGTGTGTGTGTGTGTGTGTGTGTCTGTGTGTGTGTGTGTGCATGTGCATGTGCGTGTGCAGGCGTACAAACTCATCCATTTAGAAAGTAGAATGACGCCTCCTGGCCTCCGTTCGCTGCTCCATGTGTCTCCCAAACAACCAAAGATAGAATCTGACAGAGACTAACTGTTCTCAGATCTGTGCCTATGCTAAATCTCTCCCAATTAGCCTCTCTCAGCCCTCGCTGTCCTCGTCTCTCTCAAGCTCTGGAAGAGTGAGGCTAATTAGAGCTTTACGTAAATGAGTTCAACACTTCACACGTCTTTTTTCCTCCCCCCGCTAAGGGGGAAGCTTCAGTCCCATTTATTCAGCGAGGAAGAGCACTCCAGAGACAAGAGTGGCGAGGCAAGTGTGTGATGATAATGATAACAGGAAGCCTCTGGCTCTTGCGAACAGAACGGGAGCAGGAAAGCTTACGGCCGGGGCTCATGTTAATCTGTCGTGCATTGTGTTGCTGCAAACTGTCTGCGGAATTCTTTGCAAGCGTCCCGTGGCTCCGATCACACTGAGATCAAACTAATTAGATTTGGTGATCAAATGTGGTGTCACAACAAAGAGTTTTGCTGCAACTGTGATCCGCTGATGAGACGTTTTTAATCACAAAAACGTCACAGAGAGCCAGAAATGGATCAAAGTTATTCAAAATTATCAAAATTATTAATGCATAAGTGATATAAATGTGACTGGAACCATGCAAAACATCACTGCAATGTAATGCATCTGCAATGAAATGATACACTGGTAACAGATTCTCCCATTTGAAACAAATGAACTTCCATGCATTCAAGTCAAATGCATGCGGTTCAGCTGAAAGTGTGTTTCCTTGTTTTCTCCGTGAGAGTGTGGGTGTGTGCGTTTGTGTGTGCGCTCACATTGCGTGGCTCCTCCGGGGGATGCTCCAGGCCGTCGGGGGGGCTCATGCTGCGGGAGGGCTGGCTGCAGACCACCTCTCTCTCCCAGGCCGCCGCCCCGGAGCCGGGACTGAGCCCGGGGCTCGGGGGCGTGGCGGGCGGGGCGCAGGGCGGGGCGCAGGGCGGGGCCTCGGGGGGAGGGCGGGACATCTTCTCCGGGGACAAGGCGCCGTCCGCCCCGTCTGGAAACACCAACAACGTTGCACAGTTACTGAGGTACCGAGACAGCGTGACACCAGTGGGTAAACGTTTTCAGTCTCCTCCCACCTGGTGTGTTGTCCGTAGAGTAGGGGTTGCCGTACTGCAGCTCGGCAGGCCTGTGCGGCACCAGGGGTGGAGGGGAGGGGTCCTGGGGGTAGGGCAGCGGGTAGCGCAGCACCACGGGGTGCCTGACCTTAGCGCCCTGGACGCTGGCTTCCTGCTCCCTCTGTCTGGACACATAGCGCTGCAGCTCCTGGGGGAGAGAGGGGAGACAACGCCCCATCCCTGAGTGTCCTGCGGGTCTCAGCAGGCTCAAGTACACGAGATACACATGATGCACGAGATGTTTTCCCTTTTTTTTCTCTCTCTCTGATATCACTCAGTGCTCTATGCTGTCCAATGAAGCAGTAGAAATCTTTGACACACTAAACCAAACCTCAAGAAGGTGCTGGACAAAAGTCAGACTGTGGAGAAAACGACACCCATCTTGCCTACATCTTGATGTAAATTCACATATTTTTTAATATTCTCATTTTCTTTGTCTCTCTGTTGTTCTCTGGCAGTGATTTTGCACATCATGCACATATAATGTATTTCATATACTATTTTACTGTTATAATATATGTTATGTTATATATGTTCTAGTGTTGCAACTTATTTTTTCTTTGTTGGATCCAATTTTCTGCAATGATTCATTCAATTCAATTCAATTTCCCCACAGGGATCAATTAAATTGCATATAATCTAATCTAAAAATAGTACATAGATGCATTACTTGACCTGCTGTGCTTGACCACATGCACAGAGCCTCCATTTTTATCTGTTTGAAGAGATTGGGATTGACGAGGATAGCTGCGTGAAATTCACTCACCGCTTTATTGCATCAGCTCCAGAGTGCAACAATATGCATTTCAACTAGTGAAACGACCTGGGGAGTATTTTAAGCTTGGAGGAAAGTTTTCTTTTGCATCGCTACTTCAGCAGAATTGCCCTTTGCGATCATACCTGAAGCAAGAGCATTAGTACCCTACTCATTACTGTAATGGGTGTCAGACTCTGGCT
This sequence comes from Hoplostethus mediterraneus, assembly GCA_034670385.1. Lineage (NCBI taxonomy): Eukaryota > Metazoa > Chordata > Actinopteri > Trachichthyiformes > Trachichthyidae > Hoplostethus > Hoplostethus mediterraneus. The sequence goes on along the minus strand of JAXDDW010000009.1, from coordinate 10,793,817 downwards.
CCCTCTGCTCTGGCTTTGGCTGATAGAGGCACTCGCTCGCTCCCTTTTACGTCCCTCCTCACCTCCCTCCTCTCTCTTCTCCCCTGACCTCCTTTCTTGATGACTTCATTAGTGCGCTGCTATCAGGTTTAACATTTAAACCAGGGTTGGGGAGGTGAAACAGACACGTTGCGTGGCATTTGCACCGCTTAATGGCACTGTACCACAGGGCAAAAGAAGCAGGTATGGGTGTATTCATTAGTGGGGAGTGTGGAGGGAAGGCAAATCCACAGAATGGAGTTAATACGCTGTACTAAAACCACAGTAAACTAAAAGCTATAATATATATGGACTTCTATTGAGAGCCTACATGCATGATGTGATTGATCTATGGTGAAATGGAAATTTCCATGATTTGCAACCTGAAGGCCTTTTCTAAAATAAAACATCTGCAATAGTGTAATTCCCATTCAACACGTTAAACTGCTATTCATGTTCTCAATGCAACTGGAGCACTACTGGAACCGTGAGTACTTGATGCAGTAACAACTCATCTTGGCAGAGGGTAATACCCGCTGAGATGCTATGATGCAATTCTAGGCCAGCCAGCCTAGAGGCACATAATGGTCTGTGCTAGGTGTTAGTGCTCTACCTCCTGCAGTTGCTCCTTGTCTCGGAGGGCCTGGGCCAGGTTGCGTTTCAGCTCAGTCACCTCGCTGGCTCGCTCCGCCATCTGTACCTAGAGGTCAGGACACACGAGAGGAAAAGAAAAAACACATCAGGCCACAGTTCAGAATAATTCACACCACCACTAAACTACATCCACGGCATCTCTAAAATTCATAACTTTTCCTGTCTGTCTTTGTCTTTCATCACATATTTTGTTTGTTTTGAGAAACAAATGCACGGCCGTTAAAACCGCTACAATGCTAACTGGTTAACTAGGGCTGATGATAAAATGGCTGCGTATTGTGACAACAGCAAATATTTTCCAGGCTCTTTTTGAAGAGTTTTGTGCATTTGTGCTGCAGAAAGGTGCGCATCAACTCTTTGGCATGTTCAAAATTGTCTGCATGAAGGGGAGACAAAAACTTCACAGTGTTATTGGGTGCTAATGAGAGTTACCTATTGCTTCATCTTTTTGATGTCACGAATGACCTGTTAGACCTGCATTTTTATGGTCGTGCACTCGTCTGACAACAGCAAAGATATGTCAATGAAAACACTTATGAAAACAATTATGCTTCACTGAAACTCAGAAATAAACGCTAGCAGACGGAGTCGGAGGTGACGGAAAGGAGGCTTGCAAACATTACTGGCAACGGTGAGAAACCCCTTCTCCCTTCCCCTTGCTGAGCGGGCTGGAGCTCCACTACCTTTCTATCTGGTGAAGCAGAGGAGTAGGCACACACACACGGGCGAGCAAAAGAGCAAAATATTTGGTTGGTTAAGTTTTATTTAATCTGGAAGCCCTTCAAGTGTGTGGTGCTTACTGTAAAATAACACAGCTCAACCCACAGAAACAAGGTTTGTGTCCAGAGTAGACTGAGGGAGCGCTGCAGACCGGGGCAGACCAGGGGGGACGGTAGTAAATCTCTCTCTCTCTCTCTCTCTAACAGGACTGACCCTGTGGGATAGTTTACATGGCTATCTGCCTGCTCTCCTCTCATCGCATCCCATTACAAAGGCTCCAAATCCTCCCCCCCACCTCTCTCCCATTGTTTCTCTTTCTGCTTCATGTCTGTCTGTCTGTCTCTCCCGCTCTTCTCACCCCTAAATTCTCCTCTGTTTGCGTCTCTCGCTGTGCCCCTCATTCTCTTTTATCTGACTTCTTGTCCTCTCTCTCCCTCTCTCTCACCCTCCACCTCTCTCGGGGATTTACGGCACAGCTTTAGAGGGTTAAGTTCAGGTGAAGGGATTCTGCAACAGTGAAATTCTTGACCCCCCCCACCCTCTCTCTCTCTCTCACTCTATCTCTTTCTCCCTCTCTCGTTCCCTCCCCTGGGTGGCTGGTGTAAACAGCCGTAAAGCATGGCGTTCTGCGGCTGCCTCTCTCCGTCGGTCCCCGATCCATTAAGAGTGGCCCGAGGCCCCCGGGGGGGGGGGGGGGGGGGGGCGCTATCAAAGACAGCCTTATTTACAGCGCCGATAAACACGCACTCACTCACGGAGATCAAACGCCAGTAGGTATTTCGGCGGACGTTTCGCACGCAAACACACGCAAAAACGGGCGCGCGGCAGACAGATGCTCACAGTCAATCACACCACATGCTGGCTCGCAGACTTGAAACTGATACGGTGGCTATGTTTACATGTGCGGAGTAACCCGGCGATTGGTCATACTCCGGTTCGGGGGGCTCACTCAGGTTAAGCTGTTTATATGAACCACTGATACCCCGTGATTGAGTATCCCTGCTGCCATGAATACACCAATTAACAGAATGTTCTTGTCCATAGATAGAACAAAAATATATGAAGTAGAGCAGTATTAGTTTACCTCTTTTTAAGGTTACGGAGAGAGGGAAGTGACCCGTAGCAGTTACATGGTATGTGCCTTGTCAACTGCAGAGCGATCTGACGTACTCGACGACAGAAGTACGAACGAGGAGGATGAATGGAATGCTGCTCAGGTGTGTGTGTGTGTGTGTGTGTGTGACTGTCTGTTTGGTGACTCACACAAAAGCCAAACAGTAGTTGCTGATGAACGGGAGAACATTAACCCTTCATTTTCCCCAGACAGTCTGGAGATTTGAACCAACGTCCTTACAGTCGCAAGCCCACTTCTCCCTCGTGTGTGTGTGTGTGTGTGTGTGTGTGTGTGTGTGTGTGTGTGTGTGAGACCCACTCTGAAGCGCTCCTCCTCGCTGGCCAGCCGCAGTTTGAGGGTCTCGTTGATGGCGCACTGCTCCTTCCACTTCTCTTCCATCATCGCCAGCTCTTCCTCCACCGAGTAAGTCTGCTGCTTCTCCACCTCCTCCGCGCTCCTCCCCTCCGCCTCCCCCGGCAGCCGGCTCCTCCGCGCCGTCCCTCTCTTCCCGGGCCTCCCCTAGCAGCGGCTCCTCCGCGCCGCCCCTCTCTTCCTGGGCCTCCCCCGCCCTTTCCGCCTCGTCGTTCTCCTCGGCACTCCGCCTCTCGTTCTCCACCTCCACCCAGCTCGCCATCTTCAGGCTCTCCTCCGGCAGGCTCTCCCTCTCCTTCTCCTCTTTTTCGACATTTAAATATTTCTCTCCGTCCTCTCCTCGGCTCACTTCTCTCTCCGCCTCGACTCGCTCCTTCCTCGCTTCCCACCCCTGCCTCTCGTCCTCGTCTGCGCCGATGTGCGTGGCGGAGTGCGTGGGTTCCCTGTTGTTGAGTTCCTGGGTGATTGTCATTTCAGTGGCGTCTTGTAGGACTGTGGTATCAATATTCCCTGTAAACACACACACACAGATTAGAGCAGATTATAGAAAAAAAAGTACACAGATAGCAGCATATCCCCTGTTTTGACCCAGGTTCTGTGTACCTGCTGTGGGTGACTCTGGACTAGAGGCCAGTGGCTCCTGTGTCGTCTCGGTGGCTGCGTTCCTCTTTGGCTCCTGTAAACACCCAGACAACAACAGCCACAATGAACCAACACGTCTGAGTCCGATTGGTATATATATATATATACACACACAACATATCAGTTCATTTTCAGTCCTGTCTTTCCTCACCCCCTGCGCCTCGCTGAGTTTGGCCACCTGCCTGCGGAGGCGCTGGCACTCCCTGTACTTCTCCTTGTAGTGCTCGGCGGCCATATGGAGGCGCAGCTTCAGCTCCTCCACCTCCCTCTGCAGCTCGGCCTCGGCCTCTGACACCACCACCACGCTGGGCAGCGCCTCTCCCGCAGATCCCTACACCCTGGAGGAGCAATGGGGGGTGATGGAGGAGATGAAAAGAAACCACAAGTAAATCAATTTCTATTTTCATGCCCCGGGTGCCACCAGTCAATCCAAACAACTTCCTGACTTAAAACTCACGAATTATCTTCACACACTCTGTATTTTGTTATGGATATATAAAATAGCTGGTTGTGCGACATGCACTTGGCAAAGAGAAGACTGTGCCTGTGCTGGTTGGCCATGGAGGCAGAGGAGGAGACTATCAATCAGTCCATTGCTGCAATTGCTCAGCTCACAAAAATTGGGCTGTGTCATGTGCTCGCCTCTAAAAAAAAAAATCTCAAGTTTAGAAAGAACTCCACTCTGACTAAAAACAAACCAGGCACGACACTTTTTCCAAAACCTCTACTTTCGATCCGCTTTGTGGCAGCCGCCCATTCAATGTGCTGTGCAAAAGCGGGATATGAAGATGCCCTGTGGCAGTCATCACGTTCTCCACTCTCACTCAGCAGCATTCCTGGTCTGTCACAGCCAGGCTTAGAAGTGCCCGGGGAAGGAAGGAATTTTGAACCCAAGATGCTCCGACGCTCACCACTTCCTTCTGCGCGGCGCTCCTCATGCGGTCCAGCTGGCTCTCCATGCGCTGGCACTCGGCCTGAGCGTCGGCCAGGCAGGTGCGGAGCTTGTCTGCCTCTAGCCGGGCGTGGTACAGCTCGGTCATGGTGTGGTCGCGGGCGCTGGCCGAGTCGCGGAGCTCCGAGGCCAGCAGGGAGGCCTGCTGCCGGGACGCCTGGAGCTGCTCCTCGGCCTGGCGGAGCTGCTCACGCACACGGGCCAGCTCCACCTAGAGATGAGGAGGGTATTCAAACACACAGGTTCATATACTCACCCCAAATAAATGTGTTTTTGAAATATCTTAACAGCGCAACAAAATGTGTAAAAAGTCTCCATCACCACCTCGCCTCCTCCTCCCTCCCTTCCCCTCCTACCTTGTCGGCCTGGTGCGCTAGCAACTCCTTCTCCAGGCTGTCCCGCTGGGCCACGCAGGCCCTCAGCCTATCCAGTTCCTCCTGGAACTGGGCGATGGTCACCTCCCGGTTCAGCTCCACCGCCTTCAGCATCTGCAGCTCTGCACTCAGCTTGGTGTTCTCCAGCTCGGTGCTGCGCAGGTGGGCCTATTGCAAAAGACACACACACACACACACAGAGAAAAACAGAAACACACACAGGTCAGCAAGTAGACCGACACACACCGGCTTTGTTAGTCAAAGCTTTACGCGTCCATTGTGATTTACCCTAAGACCTGTAACCTGTTGGCTATCGAGAGCTTTCTCCCACCTTGTAGAGGTCTCTCTCATCCTTCTCGTTCTTCAGCTGGCTCTCCAGACTGTCTCTCTCTGCCGTCAGTTTCTTCAGACGGTCGCGCAGACTGGGAGACAAATGACCACAATCAGTTTTATAAGACTCTGATCTTGAACCCAGTCCACCTTAGGTGTCACACAGGTTCTCAAACGTTTTCATGCCAGAAGCTGCCCAAACACTAACACAGATGGACCAGTTTTACTTACTGTGCTAACAGGATGTACTGGAGGGCTCTGAGTATCCAAAGACAGAACCACTCATGTAAGTCAACAGTAGAGAATGTCCCCTTTTGTTTGTGTTTAGTATTGCTCACCACAAATGGAGAAAATTCAGTGCCATTGCTACTCTGGACATTCAGCAAAGATCACAGCAAGAGCACGCTGCATAACGGTCATGGAGGTGACCAAGAACCCAAAGGTAACAGCTCAGGACCTGCCAGATTCTTTGTGTCCACGAGTCCAGAATAAGAAAAACACTAAACATGAGTGGTATTCATGGGAGGATATTAAGGAGGGAAACCACTGCTCTCCACAAAAAACATTACTGCCTGTCTCAAGTTTGCCAAAGACCACCTGGATGTTCCACAAAGCTACTGGATCAATGTTCTGTGGACAGATGGGACAAAAAAATGGCACAACACTATACCGCTGCATACGATTCCCACCCATGAAGCGCGGTGGAGGGAGCATCATGGTTTGGTGCTTTGCTGTCTCAGGGCCTGGATGGCTTCAGTCATTGAACAATCAAGTCAAAATTGTATCAGGAAATTCTACAGGAGAATATCAGGGTGTGATCTGAAGCCTAACAGACGTTAGATCACGCAGCATGAAATCTACAACAGAATGACAACAGAGTCCTGACCTTCACCCTATTGAAAGGTTGTAGGACGACCTGAAGCAAGCCGTTCATGCAAGACATCCCAAAAATATCAATGAAGTGAAACAGTTCTGGTCCATAATACCTCCTACCCGTTGTGCAGGTCTAACCAGCAACTACAGCAAACGTTTGGTTGAGGTTATTGCTGCTAAAGGAGGTTCCAGTTACTAAATCTCATGGTTCACATACTTTTTCCAATCCAAGCTGTTAACCTTTGAACAATATTTTCAATAAAAACAT
>JAXDDW010000009.1:10767500-10782500 GCA_034670385.1 Hoplostethus mediterraneus | reverse complement strand
GTGCATGTGCACACACACACACACACACACACACACACACACGCAGACTCAAGAGACGGTAGAGAACAACCCATGTGGAAAAAAAAAAAAAAAAAAAGGGGGGGACACAGGGGGGAAAAAAGGTGAAAATTTTACACAAAATGGCGAGGGATGTAATTATATGAATTTCATGTGTTGTTAAGTGACAGACGATGAAAGGGAGTTGGGAAGATCATAACTCGGCCCTGCATCGTAAAGCTGTCGTGCACAATCACGCACTCTCTCTGTCTGGACCGTTTGCACACACATGCACAGACACACACACATGCACACATGTGTGATACAAGCATGTGACATTACATAACTACCCTGAAACCGTGGATATCTCAACCACCTGTGGGACTAAGAGACCTTCGTCCATTTTAGAAAACGGGGAAAAAGTGGCACCATAGAATGTTTCTCATTAGGATGGCTGCCACATGCTTATCATTCTGAGAGATTTTAGACAGTTGGTTGACATACTATAGTAACTTCAAATAAGTCAACTGACTATGCTATATGTTGAAAGGCTGTATGCATAAATGTTAATGATTCATTTTTGTTTCAATTACATAAAGACTTTCCGTTCAATACGTAAACAATAACAGCTGTCTTTTTTTCTTCACAAGATTCACACAAAGTCAGTTAGAAATTAGTCAGTTTGCAATTAAATGATTTCAAGTCAAAAGAATTATGAGAATGACAATGCCTGACGAAGCATTTAGAAGCGTTAACTATGAAGACCGTAAATCAAGCGGGCTATTCAAAACACTTTTCAGTCTGATCATACTGTTGCATGACATTGTAATTGTAGTGTTTGGCTTATCAGCCTATTACACTGAGTATAATGCTATTTCAAACTAGTGGTAATTGTCAGCGTTGGAACCTGGGCCAGGAACATTCTTTCCACCTAAAAGACAAGACTCTCAGTATGAGGCTAGGGTGTGATGGCTCACACAAGAGCCAAGTTTGCATGCACGCTCACGTGTGTGTGTGCTTCTGAGTGTACAGACATAAATTATTTGCTAATTGTAGAGTGAAGTTGACTGACATTTGGTTAGGTATGGTGCGGCATTCCAACACAGGAGTGATGCTATAAAATAATCACAGGCGAAGCAGCCATCAATCATTCTGCGAAGCTGTGAGGGAACAGTACGATGACATGTTAATTATACACTTACACAACGGGTTTCTCCCTGCCGACCCAACAAACATGCCACAACCAATAACCTCCAAGGGGCTTTTTGGAAAGTTGTGTATGTAAGTGTGTGTGTGTGTCTAACAACATCAGACTCAAACCAAAAGGCTTTCACTGGACAAACAAAGAAACTAGCACATATTTTCGGTTAAATGAATCACACTGCTGCCTGGGAAATTTAGCTTACATGCTGGAAAACAGAAAGGACATTTTTGGTTAGAGTGTACACTGTTGGTGTTTACAGTGTATACATTGTCAGTGTGTACAGTTCAAGGGCACAACCGTCTAAACATAAATTAGTTGTTAAACCAGGATCCTTACAAATTGCACTATGGACAGTATAAGCCACTAGGGGGTGTCTGTGCACAACTCAACTGAGGAGTGCCTTTCTGTGAGGTCTGAGTCATCACTGTAGCAAGCCTGCCAAGACTGTCAGCCTCTGCCTAAAACAGGTAACATCTACAGATGCAAAAGCTAAGAGAAAGAAAATGCTTTCGCCCTGAGTAAACTGTGGGCAAAATTAATGCTTCTGGGATGCTTACACACAAAGACATACAGTCATCACAAGGCAGGTGACTAACGTTTTCATGAGCAGTGCTCAGCAGGAATGTCAAAACCGAGGTTGATTGTTAGAATAGAGTTTCCAAACAACACTACGTATCTGACAAACCTGCCAGCTACAATCAAAGATTAACCTGCACTATATACTATTTATCTATATTTGTTGCACCATATACTTTGTACCCTGTTTTTACTATCATTATTATTTATACTGTACATATTTAGCGTATTCATTTCACTCTGTTAATACTGCCATTATTATTTATACTGTACATATCTATCATCTCACACTGTCCATACTGTATATATCTTCATATCTATCCCTTACTGTACCACTATACATATGCACTTTACTGCTATTTGCACTTCTGGTTAGATGCCAAACTGCATTTCGTTGTCTCAGTAGTTGTACTCTGTGCAATGACAATAAAGTTAAATCTAATCTAATCTAATTTGACTGGTGGCTAAAGTTAATTTCCCATCTGATCACGGATGGCAGTTATTTATAAAAGCATGCATAGATGTAATTGCTGACCTACTGATACTTAGTTTACATAAAGAGCAAATGATTTGAGTTGAATTGGTTTCTTGTAGTTAAACACAAAAGTCTCACTTGACCTCCAACTCAGCTCTTTAATTGCCAAGATCCTGCCACCACCTGCAGATGAAATGCTTAAATTTCCCTAGATTTTTCAAAAAGCACACAAAAAGACAAACACGTACATCAAAAGCATTAAAGAAACATGGTCTGCTTGTTCCCTGACATGAAGTGCTCACCATCAAACAGGTTTCATTAGCGGGGATTACAACAATTACATTTTCCAATCGACTTTTTCCAAATAAACCCAGCATCTTTATTCCTTTTTAATTGAGCTGGTGGATTTGAAGTCAGTTCTTAAACAACGATAAAATGTTTGTCTTTTGACTTTACGAGACATTAAGTTTCCTCATTCACATTTCCTGTTAATTACGTGTGAGATTTGATGGCCTTGATAAAAGAGTGGAGCGAAAGGAAGGGGTGGTGGTGTGGTAGGAGGGAGAGGAAGAGAAAGATGGAAAGAGAGGTGAATGAACCAGAGTGAAGTGTGTGTGTGTGTGTGTGGGGGGGGGGGGGGGGGGCTTAATAAGAATCAGAGTGGTTAATAAAGAGCACCAAATGTTTGCCCCCCAGCAAGGCCTACTGAAACTAGCCCACCCCTTACACTCTTCCTCTTTCTGCATGCGGAACAACCACACCAAAGCTTACACTGAGGTTTTAAGAATGGGATGAAGAGCTGAACCGTTGGAGTCAAGGCGGATGTACGGTTCGCACGCGTTAATGTGCTAACTGCCAACATAAGGCCTATTAAGAAAAACCTGACACACACTCCTTGTCACTGACACTTGTGTCAAAGGGTTGGGGGTTATTTCCAAACTCTGAATTTATATTTTAGATCTTACAGTGACAGGTGAGGTGGTGTACTGTAATGGTTTACACAAGTGAAAGCTTAATTCTTAATAGATTATGTGGCTTGAGGATTTTTCCAAAGTCTGAGCAACAGGTAATGTAGACTTAGTGTGTTGAACGTACCTTGAAGATGCCCACCCAGTCTTTGGGGTTAGGACTCATGTAGGGGGTCAGGGTGTAGCGACACTCCAGTGGTGCCTGGGGTAGGAAACTCTTGCCCACATTCTGGAAGATGACGTGGGCGAAGTTAGACGTTTCCATGATGCTGACGCTGCTGCCCGGCGACGAGTCCACCACCTGGAACGATGACATCATATCCTGTTGGTCACTTCATTTGTCTGTAAGGAGAAACCAGCAGAGGATAGAGAAGATGAGTATTAAAGAAGAATAGGCAGGAAAAACTGAGTGTTTCTTTCAGTCACACACACAACCAAAAGTTACATTTGGAAACAAACTAAGGTGCTAGCCCCAGGGCTTAAGGAAGCAGGCTTCCAAATGGAAGGTGACTGGTTTCAATCCCTAGAATGGTTAGGAAAAGATGGGTGGGGAAAGTGAATAAGTAACATGCTTCCCTCCCTCAGTAAGTATTGTCAAAGTGCCTTTGAGCAGGGCACTTAACCCTCAACTGATCTGGGGCCAAGAGTTGAAGACTGTAATTGTACTGGGCATGTCCAGGTATGAATGTGTGTAACTGCATGAATGTGATAAAGAGCTGTGCTGGAAAAGAAGAAGATTGTGCTCATTCATATTTCCCTGGATGAATAATAGTTGAAAGGATGAATAAAACAAACTGTACTGCACACAATCAAAGATTAGCCTCTTTACCTGGAAGTATAGAATGACTGACTGGTTTAGCCAGCTATTACTGCTGCTCTAGTCAGCTAGCTAGCTACCACATCATCATGTGTGACAGCCAACGATAGCTACAATGATAAGCCCCTGTAATGACCTTTTCCCCTGAGTGTAGTTTAAAATTGATCCATCGCAAAATAACCAACGTTCAACTCTACCATTTCAAGCTAGCTGAGTTAAGAGGCTGATAATCTTATTTACGCTGCCTACGTTAGCTAACATTAGCTTGTGGGCAGGCCATGTCATGTCACTAGCTAAACGTTAGCAGACCAGTTAGCTGGCTGACTCACTAGACAACAGTTATGTACAATTTATTTAGCTGAAAATCTAAACAGTACCCTTTTTAATATGAATTCCAGCTGCAAAAAAGATGAAATTTCTTTCGGGCAGGCCGTTGTTTTGCAACTGTCCCCGTTGTTGTCAATGCACTGACGGTGATGCGTCTCTTCCTGAAAGAGCAAATGATGCTGTCACTTCCGGGATGCTGATAGCAGCAGCAAGGATGCTGAGGATGCTGAAGATAGAGGTATAGGACTGGAGAGATCTACTTGCTTTACAATGTACTTAATTCGAATTATAATTTGATTATTTTTCTGTTTTAGGCTGCACAGTGAATGCACAAAAACAGCTGAGTTGCTATAACCATGATTTTTCGTGTGACTTTTTCTATTTAAATCAGTTTTTACACACAAACATGGGCTCAAGGCAGAGTGCTGTGTAGCCACGGTCCAGGCAATAAGTGGTTTATATCAACAGCATCACACATAATGAGTTTTGTTCTCCACATTATTGAAAAATAATGTCTGAGAAGATCAGATCTTCTGATGTCCATAACTTTGCAAAGTGAAAAATGCTTTGTGCAATATATATCTTTGCTTCTTTTTATATATATATTAATATACATTCGTTTTCGCTTTTCTATTAAGAGTGACAACTGTAACGACGGTAGCGGCAAAGGACTTTAACTTGTGAATGCACAGGATATCCCGCCTTTTCCTCATTCCTATTGGCCGCGGAGGCACACCGAGAGTTGTGATTGGTACAAATTACAGTCATTCATAACCATTTCAGTTTGGCTTCCTGGCTTGACAGCTGTCACTGTACGCTGAGGTCAAGGGGAAAGAAGCATGGCTGCGTTGTTTAGAGGGTGTCGAAATTTATTGCTAAGGTGGAATAAACATGTCGACCTTACTTTAGGTAACGTATTCACTGTTCTGTCGGTATATGTACTGTTACGAATGCGTATACAGAGGAAAATGCTAATGAAAGCCTTCTCTTGTCACTACTAGCTAGGTAGCTAGCTTGTTAGCCCTCTGAACATGTATGAATTACTGTCCAGTGAGAGAGTGATAGTCTGTACACAGTTGGCCACCTGCTGCGTATTACTCTCCTGCAATAGCTTAGGACAATGTGCTTGGCGTGCTTAAAACATGAACATAATGAACTATGAGCCTATGAGCAATAACAGCTAATTGCAGCTGACAACTTTTAGAGCATGGTGCTCTAGTTTACTTTCTATGTGCTGTGCCCATCTCGGCTTTCATAACACAACAACATGTTTTATTTTTGCCATTCATAATACACTACACTACATTTAACCATGAATTAGACCCCCCCCCCCGCATTAGTATGGCCTCTCTTCTCTCTTGTCTTCTTGTTCTAGTCCATTTATGTTCCTAATATAAGTCATTGTCATTGTAATTAGAACTGCAAATTGATTGAGATAAGGTTATTTTGAAAATATTTTCAAGAATTGTTATGATTTAGTGAGCACTTCATGCAGTACTGGTAAATGTACCCAGTGCTTTTACTAGGCGCAGGAATTGGTAGGGATCTCACAATTCAGTTTCTGTTCTTGGGGCACAAACAATACAATGTTATTAAAATTCTCAGTGCATTTTAGCTTTTGATTAAATTTAACCAACTGCAGTCTTTCTTATTTTTCCACCAGTTGATTGTTGTGAAAGGCTGAATACTTATTACATCAGATTCAACTTTATTGTCATTGCACAGAGTACAACTACTGAGACAACGAAATGCAGTTTGGCAGAAGTGCAAATAGCAGTAAAGTGCAGAGTATTTGCATATGTATAATGGTAAGATAAATATTAAATAAACAGTAAGGGCCAAATATGAATATATAAGATATATACAGTATGGACAATGAATACGAAGGATATGTACAGTAATAATGAAGCTAAAATATAGGTTGCAAAGGTATAAGTAGTGCAATAAATATAGATATATAAGTATATAGTGCAGGTACAATACTTATAAGATAGACTTCCTGTTATCCGGTGAAATTTTAGCCAGGAAATTGATTTAGGGTCTATTAAATTCTATCAAATTTAAAACTCCCATTTATCATAGACTTGTACATGAACTGGAGGGCTGATAATCCCATACTAACCATAAGCTATTTCATATTTGTTTCTCTCTTGAAAGATGTAGTCTAAATAGCATAATTGTGAAAGCTCAATCTTATCTGAGTGAAGGTGAGATTGAGATGTGATAATATGCAAAAACATACGTGTGGAATTTGGGGAGCATTACTTTAAAGCACTGCTTTAACTGCTGTGTACCTCCAGTGTAAATCAAACGTGAGCAGATTATTTTCTGTGTTTCACGTATTGTAGGACCTCTATGTTGAGGGGTTGGCTGAAATAGAGGTAGACTGTTTGTCTTGGCTTAATCTTGTTGTAGTGTGATTGGTTTTCAGCCAGTGTTTCCAGTGTCTTTAGTGTCTTTATTGTCTGGTGAACCTGGCTGGACCTTGGCTAACACAGACGTAACCTGATAACCTGGTTATTGAACACATAAGCTGGTTATACGTTATGCTGTAAATATTTGCTCTATTGTTATCAATAGTAATTAGAGTGTTTTCTGTCTTGTGGAAAGCCACAGATTTACTGAACAGTAGTCTCATAGTCATGGGATAACTTGAAAAGTCATGGAATTTGCAATTTGTGCTTTCCAGGCCTGGGAAAGTTATAGAAAATGATTGTGAAGTTAAAAATTAAGTTTTCATAACAGTACTAATGGTTGCAAATGGCCTTATTGACTGAGCTGTACTGAACTAATCACCTAGACTGTCACATCTAAAAGTGGTATTATCATAGCTAATGGTTGCAGCAGTTTTCTCTGTAGCTTCTCTAAACTGTTGCTCTAAGGGTAGACGTTTTAAAATGTGTTTATCTTGCTGTGGCTGTGAGCTAAAGGAAACACCTCTTCTATTTCTCCTCTCTCCTCTGTCCTTGTTCTCCCCCTTCAGTGTCAAGTCGGTCAATGGCCTCAAAGACACCAGTTGGGTTTATTGGGCTGGGAAACATGGGTACCCCCATGGCCAGGAACCTGCTAAAAAATGGCTACCCTGTTATTGCCACTGATGTCTTCCCCGAGTCCTGCAGGGAGCTGCAAGACCTGGGTGCCCAGGTAAACACTCAGTCAGGAGCGCATTACTTGTGCATACTTGAACCCTTATTTAGCGTGGCAAGTTGGCTAAGGACACATTTCATATTTATAGCTATGGCCCGGGGGGATATTTGCAGGCAGATGTATACGTGTACACATTCACACCTGTATCACTCACTCATTGAGCACTCACCCCGCGGTATATCTTTTTAAGAACTCTTGCATAAGAGCCACTAGCTTTCGTGCATCATAGCTTGGGCTTTTATTTGCGCGTCAGTGTGTATGATTTGTGTTGTATGAAATATGTGCATTTGAAATAACAAGACGTGCTAAAAGAAGGGTATAATATATTGCATTTGTTCATCAAGGTGTTCACTTCCGTCCCTATGTGTGTGATGTTTTTATTTTGTATTGTCTCCCATCTTCAGGTTGTGGATTCCCCGGCCGAGGTAGCGGAGAAGGCGGACCGCATCCTCACCATGCTGCCCTCCAGTCCCAACGTGATAGAGGTCTACACAGGCCCCAACGGCATCCTTAAGTAAGCTAGCTTCAGCGCCATGGTCTCCGTCTTTTGTCATTTTTACTCTCTTACTCTCCCTTTATTTGCTTTCTCCCTCTTCCTCTGTTGATAACTAAATGCTGCACGTTGCATCGTAAAATTGCAATGCATTTCTTTAACATACAAATGGAAAAGCGCCTAGTGTTATTTTGGGGCAGTATAAAAGTTGTTTTATGTATGTGAAAGGTTAACGTTTGTGTCTTGACGTCTTTAGGAAGGTGAAGAAGGGAACGCTGCTGATTGACTCCTCCACCATTGACCCCGCTGTCTCAAAAGAGATGGCGATTGCTGCAGAGAAAACGGGCGCTGTGTTCATGGATGCTCCCGTATCAGGAGGTAATGTCTCACCCATTAGCAAGCACGTACATCTAGATACACCTAGAAGACGTCTTTGCATTCGATTTTTTCCTGTTGTTCTTGAATGATTGATGAGATAAACCACGACCATGTAAGCAGTAATGCAGGTCTGTATTTGTTTGATACATGGAAACCTGAACAGAACCATTTTTATAGCTATATATATACTTCATTGCTCGTGAACTAGCTTGACGTTGGCGACAGGTCACTTTCCATACTGCTAGATACTATAGATGACCATAAGGGGAAGACGATACTGCTCACCTGTGCTGTGCCTGAACAGAGGATATTAGAGTTTTGTGAATGGTACGTCTCAGGCTTCATTTCCCTCTTAATGAGCATTGGCACTAGTTGGGCATCATACAAAAGGAATGAGACAAGGAGGCGAGAGTGTCAAAAGTAGAATTTGATTGCTGGATGGTTCATTTGAGAATCACAAGCATGGAGAGGAGGCCTATGACCTCTCAGCCATGCTTCTGAACTGTCTGACATTCTTTTGTGTATCTAAACTATTGGCTGATATAGGTTAGTGCTAGGACACAGGTTGTAATTACTGAGCGGGCCAGCCAGTAGGTGCCCTCTCTAGGTTTTATTGCTGCTTTTGACCGGGGGTCTTAAAGGCAAGGTTAAGGTTTTAAGTCCTCATTATGTTGGCCCTGTCTGCCTGTGACGGCTCCTTGACAGAGCACAGGATCGCCAGTCGCCCTTAATGGGCTGAGCTGCAATGGAGAATCCCGTGTCAGTGCTTTTCATGTTGATGGAGCCGTAATGGCGGGTATCCCGTGTCAGTGCCTTTCATGTCAGATAAAGAGTCATAAAGAGGAGAGAAGCTGCCCTCACATGGAGTGCAGGGGAGGAGAGGGGGGTAGATAAGACACGAAGGAGACAGATCATAGTAAAACCGCCTGTCTCTCTCTCTCGTTCTCTCCACGGAGACCCACCAACGGGTGCTGGCACACACTCTCTCTCTCTCTCTCTCTCTCTCTCTCTCTCTCATACACACGCAATTATTTTGAGCCAGTTATGCAGGTAAGGTATGCTACATCCTGACACTAACTAAATATAGAGTGGTTTTGTTTTCTATTGCACTGTAGCTCCCTGCCTCTCACATGCATACAGAGACACACACAGACTTGGCTTACACTGGTTTGTTTACCGGCTGGCGTCTGCAGAACAGACAGGCTGCAGCCCTAAGCCCTGTTACTCTCCCTTAACACACACTCACACACACACACTGTTTACATACTATAGAGAGTGCATAGTTAGTGTGTTCAGTCCTGTGTGAAGGTTCTTCCTCTCCTGGCTATTAACTAAGCCTCTTTTACTAGCCTGAGATGACCAATGATTTACCTGCTACCTCTGGCCTCTAAGACTGGCCCTGTAGACGCTCACACGAGACACGCACACACACACGCACGCGCCCACCTAGTGTCACCTCCAAGCATCCATAGGCCATATCCACATGTGCACACACACACACCTCACCGCCCGCTTAATACGCACACACTGACACATTCGGCCCCACTCTAAGTCCTCAGCCCTGGGTTGAAAGTGCTGCAGCCCTGATAAGCCAGTCTGAACTTGTAGAGAGGTCAAGGGAGGAGGTTAAAGGCTATAGCACAGGTCAACTCCATGGGAAATGGCAAAGACCTGGATTCTCCCTTCCCTCACCTCCCTTGCACCCCCGCCCCCCACCCCCCCATCTCAGGGATGGTTATAAAGTCACATGCTGTGTTCCAACCAGGAGATGGCACTCTACCCAAATAGGGCACCATCACAGTCATGAGGTGTGTATGTGTATTTATGTGTGAGGTGGTGTGCAAGAGAGAAATGTATAGAAGTCACTTCAGTTCAGCTCCACGGCTGGCAGTACTCTTTATGGTGCTCAATTTATGTCCGCACAAGCAGCACCATTGTAGATTACACAATCAGTTTTATTTGTAAAAGCCCGTCTGAAAAAAGAGCCATGCTTCATCTTATGCTGTAAAAGGAGCTGGCATGGTGTCACATTGAACCCAAAGTCACACAATAATGCTTAAAAGAAGTGGCATTTTGTCCAACCAAAATGTTTCTCCTTCACTGGGCATAACAATACACGCAGCACAGACATGCCCCAGTTGATGTGATCTCCTACTCTTAAACTTTTGCAAGGGGCAGACGCAGCCAGTTCTTTTTGTGGTTCCTGTCTTTGTTTTTATTTTAAATTTTTTCTTTTGATATAAAATTAATCCTTTCTCATGTGTGTGGTGTGTGAGGTAGTGTGTTTGTGTGCGTCACTCGGGGTTTGGCAGTCTCCTCTGGGGTCTGAATCGTGGAGTAATAACCCTTTTCAAAAACGACAGTCAAAAAAATCTTTCATCCCAATTTCTCGTCTCTCTCCGTCTTTCTTCCCATAAGCCGACTGCTCGCTTTTTCTCTTGTACACCAACCAGTGTGCTGGTTTTAGCCCTGCATGACCCAGCTCTGTCCTGGTATACACACACACACACACACACACACACACACAAATATATATATATACACACACACACATAGAGTATCTCTATGCACTCACATTCCTCACAGACACAGTTATATTCACATAGACTCTGGTGCTTTAGACACACTAACGTTCGCTCTCACACACACACTTGCACCACTGTCTGGTGTCATTAAAAGTGTCCGCATGCAAAGTCGTCCCACAACAAAACAGCCTCTTACGTCACAGGCCCGGGGTGTTGGCAGAGCGATGGCAAAAATAGGAGCTCTGGCTAACGAGCGGCGGGGTCGTTAGCAGTAATTACCCAGAATGCCTGCGTCTGTGTCTGTGTGCCCACGGTGGGCTGCCACATCTCTAACGGACGATGGCTTTAAAATGGCCCTAAAAAACCCTTTCATTGTGCTTTTCCCAGCGCTGGGAAAGTCGGCTACCGGTGCAAATGAAAGTGTGACGGGGTTGGTCTGACTCCTGTGGGACCATGGGCGCTGGGGCTAATGTTGTTTGTGTGCGAGGTCTTATAAATGCTCAGCTAACTACCCATTTAGGCTGACTCTCGACATCACTCTAATCATATCCATGCCACATCAACTGAAGCCTGAGTGTTGCAGTGTGTCATTTGACGACAGTTTGAACGTCATCCTCCAGCCTGTAGGAGCCTGATCAAGCCAGGGCTGGCACCAGTCGGGTCATCAATCACCGCTGCCAATCCACTCCTCACTTGACTGATCTAAACGCCGTTTCTTCCTAGTCCGTCTGGCCAGGTGAACCTAATCCAGTCTGAGAATGGGATTAATTAGAAGATGGTCTGGGAGGGTGAAGGCAGTTTAGTGAAGGTTAGCAGTGATTCTCTGACATTGAGTTAAGGAATGGGTTTGGACGGGCGGGGGGCGGTGCTGTAGGCTGTCACTGTTGATGGCTAACCAGTACTAGAGAGAGAGATGGGGAGGGGGGGGGGGGGCAGACTAGATTAGCATAACAAGCCCTTCACTGAGGGGTCCTGGTGAGGTGACCAGGGAGAGTGATGGAGGAGACGAGGAGGGGGTGGGGGTGGGAGCGGGGGGTCTAGCCTGGGCTCCAGATGGAAGCAGACCTACAGCAGCTGGGGGGCTGGCCCTCACAGCTCTGCCCCTGTGTCATCTGCTGTGTGTGTGTGTGTGTGTGTGTGTGTGTGTGTGTGTGTGTGTGTGTGCGTGCGTGTGCGTGCAGACTAATAGTCAGCTGGTGTATGAGTCTTAGAAAAAGTCTCTGTCCGTCAAACGTAGCCCGAACCCCATACAGTGTGTCACTCATCTAAAGGGGAATTAGCATTCTGTCTATATGAATGACAGTTTCTGCACTTTATACGTGTGTGTGTGTGTATGTGTGTATGTGTGTGTGTGTATGTCTGTGTTCCTGCTTGCTAACAAGCCTAATTGGGGATCATTATTAACCTGCTCTATCCTGGATGAGTCTCATTGGGCCGGTGGAGGGATTGATTGCAGATCTCTCCGGCTTCATCCCTGTTCCATTGACCAGCCTCTCCCCTGCGGAATAGACCAGCTACTGATGATGATGATAATAATGATGATGATGATGAGGGTCTGCCCGGTGGTCAATGGCCAGGCACTGCGAACTAAATGCTCAAGGCAGTAGTAACCGTGATACTGAATCGCATGGGACCGCGTTGACGTCGCAAAACGAAATTGAAATACTGTATTTTCCTCATTTCCCTCCACCAAGCTTTCCCTTCTGCAATCGCCTGCCCGCCCGAGTTTCTCATGGTCTGTTTTTGTTCGAGAGTCAGTTCTCATGGCTCTGCGCTCGTTAACTGGAGCCGATAAAGAGTCTGTTTTTAACATAACAGAGCAGCATTAGCGAAGTTGGCAGATAAACTGTTGAAAGTGCTGATTTTTTCTATTTTTTATGTGCGCGAGTGATTTTGGTTAATGCACACCCTCTTACCATTTCACTTATTTACTCGATATCCGTCATGCTTTTTACGGGGCTTGTTTGGGTTTTTAATTTGTTTGAGAAAAAGATCTGCCCTCGGGTGTAATTATACTGGTGGACCACATGAGGCTGCACGGTTGGCCTGTAAACATTCTGCCCCCGCCGGCTCTAGGCGCACACTGCTAGTAGTCAACTCCCATTCACTCAAGGCTGTTATGCTATTGAGTGTTAAGGCTCTTTTAACTTGATTTATAGAAGCTTGCAACCGGGCCAAAATGTTAGCCTTACATGTGCATACAGTTAAAAAAGCTAGCAAACACGGTACTGTATCGCCGACGGCCAGCGCTGTTTGCATCAAACACCATTTGGAGGTGAAGGTGCAACTTGAAATCGGGTGCATCCCCTACACCACCACTCCTGGCACTCTTGAAGTGAGGACATTTTAAAGCAGTGACATTATCGTTTGAGGAAATTAGGTGTTTGGAGGAGTTCTAATGATGTATTTTAGGTGCTGTTTGGCCGTTTTTCTCTCAGGGAAAAAGAACAGGCTCGTGGCACGCTGTCAAATGCGTCATTCACTAGCAAAGCATGGGAACATCCCTTGTGTGTGTGTGTGTGTGTGTGCAACTGTGTGTGTGTGTGTGTGTGACTGTGTTTCGTTGTTTGTTCAGCCTCATATTCACAAATGTAGTTTAATTTAAACCCACCACCAATAAAAAAGCGGCTACTGCTTTACATGCGGCTCGTAACTCGGGGACACGGCCTCAGAAGCTCCGACTGACGTCTCATTGGCGGCCAGCTCTGGGATCCGCACCTGTCCTTGATATACACACACACACACACACACACACACACACACACACACACACACACACACACACACACACACACACACACTTGCATAACCGTGTACACACACACAAACTACGGTACTAACCTCCCTTACACACACAACTGCATGCACGTGTACACAGACTCTTTCACTCATCTTGTATACACACACACACACACACACACACACACGGACCACTTCAAAATGAGCTCCAGTTTAAAAGGTTATAAGGCTGTAATGAATTGCCTTGGTTGATTCTTTTGTGGGTAATGAAAGACGTGCTAATTAATTTAGTGCTCGCTACAAACAGGCCAAACCAAAGTTGTTTCTCTGATCTTCCTTTGCCTTCACACACCCAATTTCATCCTCTTATGTTCATGGTTAGTGCCTGGTATGGAAGGAGCTCTCCTAATAGTCTTTGATTGCTCGCTTAACTTGAATCCTATTATGAGAGGAGATGAGATGAAGGGGCTGGCTACATGTGTCTGTACATGTACGCACGCTAACAGACGCAGGCCACACGTGCGCGCGTACACACACACACACACGCTCTGTGCGGTGCCTCTCTATCCGTCATACAACTTGGCCTTGGTTCTCCTGTCCTCCTCACTCTTGCACTCTAGACAGTAAAAGCCATGGAGTAGGTCATTAATAGTCCAGCCGGCTTCACCGTGGTCTGAGTGTGGTTGGGGTGGGGGGGGGTGGCGGGCTGGGGAGGGGTCTACCCAGCCAACCAAAACTTGTCCCCTGGAGCAGGATGAGAGAAAGTGACCGGGCTAGAGAGATGGCTCTTTCCCAAAGGGGATTATTCCCTAAAGGATAGCCTGCTAGACATTATAGTGACATATTTTTTTTTTGTTCTTCTCAATCCACTCCTTTTTTCATCCTCTGAAGCCGTTTTGCAATCTGTGGTGTGGCTTAGTACTCGAGCACAATCAGACTCAAGCTGCGATTGAATCGTCGGAGTGGTATTTTGTACATATTTCGTCCCTCTCAGTCTCTCCATCCCTCCTCTCCTCTTTCCTCTCCATCTCTCTCCCCTGTATATCTTCTATCATAGGAGCCCCCGAGCCTGCCCCCCCCCCGCCCCCCCCCTCCCCCGGCCCCCCCTGTCTCCTCCCCTAGGGGGCGTTGTGTAGTTGTGCAGTGCTAACGATCCAGGACTGTCACTCCCGTTGGGATGGATGAGCCGGTGGACCCGGTGCTCAGGAAGCCTCATTAGGATTCCTCTTTAATCCGTCTCTGACAGGACCGGCCCGAGAACGGGACGTCCCCTCACACACACACACACACACCAAAAGTGTACACACACCGTATACAACTCTCACACACACACTCATACATACATTCTCCCCCT
>JAXDDW010000009.1:10760000-10765000 GCA_034670385.1 Hoplostethus mediterraneus | reverse complement strand
GTTGGTAGTGTTAAACAGTCAAATGGTTGATAAATAAGTTCTTTAGTGTGGCAAAACCAAATGTATCAGTTGTTATCATTTGTGGTTTACCAGAAGTTTACCGGTGCTCACTTGTTATTCTGTGACACTTATTATTAAAACACAAGCAAAACGTGTCAAATGTAAATGTAACTCTAATTAATTTTTCCACCTTGCAAGATGTTTACATGGTGCAGGCCTACAGGCTGACCTGAGACGGGGGTTTGGGGGTCTATGGGTACTATGAAGTGGTGCACCCCATTTAACCTCAGCCCTGTATGTGTATGTGTTGCATGTGTAGGTGTGGGGGCTGCCAGCTTGGCCAAGCTGACCTTCATGGTGGGTGGAGTGGAGGAGGAATACCACGCTGCACAGGAGCTGTTCACCTGCATGGGAGCCAACGTCGTCTACTGTGGACAGGTCGGCACTGGACAGGTGAGGATAGACACACACTCACATATTCACCCATACACACACATCCTACTTTTTAACGTGCTTGCTTGTTCACTTATTATTAAATATTACTTACATAATATTTCACTCTTCTTTCATTTTAACACACACATACATTCACACAGGGGTTTCCTTCTAAATGTACTTACACACCTGACATCTTACACCAGGGGTCGGCTAATAGGTTTCGCCTCGGGCCTTTTTAAAAAATGTATTTTAGTTATTAGATGGCGGGCCAGAACATAATTAGAAGCAAAAGCAAATTTTAGACGTCAAATTTAAAACGCTACCCATGTGATCAGTAGGCTATTGTGAGGTGTGTTTAAAAATGGGAGTCAAGGGATGATACAGTTAGACACAGGCAGACTTCATATAGGCAGACCCCTTCAGTGTGGCACAGGTAAAGCATAGGGGCAACTTAACGCAACTGAAAGAAATGCTGAAAATAGATCAATAAAGAAATGTGGGAAAGAGAACTGAAATGACTCGAGGAAATAAGACATTGATAGAAGAGAGACATAAGTCTAATTGCATCCCTAAAAGCTTCCTGGGTGCTCACAAGACACAACAGGCCATTCACAGGTGCAGAAGTAGTCAAAGAGGTTATGGTGACAGTTTTGGGGGAGCTGGTCTATGGATGTCCCCCTGTCTGCTAGGTCAGCTGCCCGCCGCGTAGATAGACTGGCCGATGCTGTGCACGCCATTATTGAGGAGAAGGAATTTAAAGAAGAGCTGCTGCCACTGATTCCCCTGGAAGGGCACACCACCGGAAACATCATTTTCACCAAGATGGAAGAGCTGTTTAGGCAGCGTGAACTGTCATTCGAAAAGGGGAACGTTTTAGTCACAGACGGGGCACCTGCTATGGTGGGAAGACAGAGGGGTCTGGTCAACAGGCTGAAGGAACTCGCCCCCTGAAACGAATGGATGACACTGCCTCACTGCTGTGTGCCAGGCTCAACGGTGAGCTCAAAGATGTCATGGAAAAAGTGATGCGAATCATCAGCTTTGTCAGGGGGACATCAAGTACACAGCACCGCCTTTTCCGGCAGCTTTCCTGCAGCTTGTGGCAGAGTCGCAGGATGCCACCCACGTTGATCTCCTGCTGTACACTGACGTGTGCTGGCTCAGCAAGAAGAAAGCACTGGAGTGCTTTTGTGCACTGCAGGACGAGGTTAAGGATTTCCTCAAGTTAAGCAAGATGAGGGCAGCAGCTGACTGTCTTGGCTTCCCGGAGGACGACAAGTTCGTGTCCCATGTTGCATTTTCAGCCTAATTGGCCACCTGAATAAGCTTAATCTGCAGCTGCAGGGCAGAGGGAAAACTGTGGTCGACATGGTGGAAAAACTCGAGGCCTTCACGAAGAAGCTCGAGTTGTTTGAATACGACTTATCAACAGGCAGGCTGCATTTCACTACAGTCAAAACACAGGCCCCGGGTCAAGGCAGAGCTGTGACAGAGCTGATGGAGGATTTCATCAAGCAGCTGAGGGACAACTTCTCCAGTAGATTTGAAGACTACACCATTCCAAAAGAAATCATCACATTTGTGCGTGATTCCCTTACAGTTGGTCCAGGTGGCGACTTGGCAAAGAAAATATTACCTCCACCGGATGATGCCGCAATCGAAATGTAATTAATAGATTACCAGACAAATCAAATCAGCGCTGCGCTCACATGCTGAGTCTGTGACATAGTTTTGGGTCGGCGCATCGGAGGAGTACGTCATGATTAAAAGATTCTCCTTTTATCTGCTCATCTTTCCATCTTCATTCACATGCGAATCTGCATTCTCCTCCATGAACGCAAACAAGACGCATGAGAGGAACAGGCTGAGAAACAAAAACCCGGAGAACTGCCTGCACATAAAACTAACATCCATCTCACCGGATATCCAGAAAATCGTTACTGACGAGAGATGCCATTTTTCACATTGAGCAGATTAGTGTATGGGAGTAAATATTTTTGCTTGTTTTTTTTTGATCTGTGAAGCGCTTAATTAAAATGTCTAAAAGTTGAAATGATTACTGGACTGGTGTTGTTTTTCCCACCTTTGCAGGCCTCCTGTGTGTTTGTCATTAGGCTACTTTGTCATTAGACTGTCATTTTCAGCACCAGGCGCTGTCCACATTTATTGATTGCCCTACCCGTCTCAGCACCACATAATGTTGCCGCCTGCCGTCATCCACCCTCATCATAAATTCAAATATTACTTGAGGTGGGGGTAAACTCTTTATTTGGACATTATATTGGGTCCAACACTGTTAATTGTAAAAAAAATAATTCATTTAAAATAATTTAGAGGCTAGTTATGACCTCTGTCTTAGGCTACGTCCACACTAAGCCGTTTAAATTTGAAAACACATATTTATCTCAACATTTTGGGCTCCGATAAAGGAGACTTTCGAAAACGTTGAGTTTCACTGCTCGACTGTCACTTGATCCAGCCACTCGCGAGCGGCCGAGCGGTCTGCACACGCCCATGGAAGGAAGTAACCGCGGTCTAGTGTGGACAGCAAGCTTTTCAAAAACGCTAGACCCTGAAAATGCCGATTTCAAATTTAAACGGCTTAGTGTGGATTTAGCCTTACACCTGTACACTAATGCTGTCTCACAAAAACGCACATTCACCTACATGCAATAATAGTGTCTCTCCTCACTCTGTGTAATCCCCTCTAGGCAGCTAAGATCTGCAACAACATGCTCCTAGCCATCGGGATGATTGGGACCGCAGAGACCATGAACCTCGGCATCAGGTACACTCAGCCAGCAGGGCAGCGAGGGGCGTCCTACCTGCCACCTTAAAGGACAACCAAGGAGAAAATAGTGTTGTTATTGACTACGTTTACATGGGCGCTAACATTGTTAGCCTCCATCCCACACTGGAATAACATGTTTTTGTGGTGTGGGCATTCTCATTGTAGTTGTAACTAGCTTACGTAACTAGTTCAGTTGTTAGCTAAATCATTGATGGGAGAAGACAGATAGGCAGAGATTCTGTTTATTTGTGGGTACATGGATACATATACAAAACCTATCCCAAATAAGGCCTTAACTGGGATATATGAGCCAGTACCCAGTATACGGTGCACATGTGAACTGGAGCCACTGTGAGCCTGAACCACCAGCAGTTCACTGGGTCTTCTGGGTCTTCCAGAGCGAGCCGATAGGCATCTTACGGATATTTTAAAGGGTTTTGAACAACCCACATATGTTAGAGGTTCATGGAACTACTGTCAGGATTGCTGAGTCCCTCACAAAGGTCAGACGATTTCTAGAAGCCTTTACTTTCTCAAGTGTGGGCTGTGTATATGCACAGTGAGAATTTTTGAGAAAGAAAAAAATGATCTGGTCAATCATGTATGGCTTTCTTTGCATGAAAACCATTTCAGTGTTCAGTTCAGTTCAGTGTTGTTCTATTGTTGACTGATGCACAATGACATCAGATGCAGCAATGGAGGCTTGTAGATCTCTGGATGTTAATCTTGGGTTTTACACGTTTTAATATTTTATATTTTCTTGTGGCTCTTGGTGATATTTTAGAAGGACTGATGAAACCCACATCTTTTTAATATGACTTGACTATAACCTTGCCCAGATTGATGCTCACTCACTATTCACTTCCTAAGGTCTCCTTAGATCACAGCATAGTGTTTTATGTGCCACACAAACTTCTACCCAAAGATCTGACCTCTGACTAGTTACCTTCATACCCAATTATTTACCCTCCTGCATATACTTATGTACTTGATTTAACTAATTCAAGAGCAGATTCACACATTTTTTGCATCTGCACTAATTCCCTTTAAATTATTTTACTACATGCACAATCCTCTCTAAAAACATATGAAATTGGTAAATATAGATAATTTCTTTCAGTTAAGAAATGGCTATTTTGATGAAATAAGGATTGCATGGTAAAAACTAAAAATGTATGTAATTGTACAAGGGATTCACAAACTTTCAAGCATGACTGTATACGGAGCTATAAAATAATTTCTCCAGACTAATAGAAATTTCACTCCAGTGCCCGACCCCTGACTGTCTTCTTCTAGCTTACTGCTTCTTTGATTCTCTCCTTTGGAGGAGAAAAACAGTTCATAGTGACAAGGAGTCAGCTGTGAATATGTTGAGATGTTGGTAGGAATTGACTAGACACTCACTGTGCGAGATATAGCAGTCACTGTAGCAGCAATATGGCAATTACTATACCAGTGATATGGCCGTAACTGTGGTAGTAATTTACTACTTCAATACAGGTTTGGGAAGTGTGTGTGTGTGTGTCTGTGTGTGTGTGTTTTATAGAGGTACAAAGGGGTCACCCAGCCCCGAGTCAGGCCCGTCTCTGGTAGAGGGAGATGGATGAGGGGGCGGGGCCAGCGACTCTGATTTACATCTGCTGATTGAGCTCTCAGCGGTGTCCTGTCACAACCCTGTCTCTGAACACCGCCTGCAAACTACTGATCCCATCATTCATCATGCTTCCTCCAGGCACCAAGCCACTTTGGCCATGGGGCCGAGAATGATGGG